>QRFJ01000195.1:60750-134941 GCA_006176705.1 Cocos nucifera
CACGACACTGAAAAATACAATAATGTGATTAGAAAATAACCATTTATTGATTTTAGTCAATATAATTTGCCCCTAGAAGTGTATCAAGTGTCAGTATCTGGTTCTAGCACATAATTAGAATATCTACTTATCCTCAGCCAATTGGCATAGTCTAAGTTCATCTTATCAAGGTGGGCTTGGAACTACTATTGCTGGATAAACGGCTTTGAGTGGTCTGACTTATTTATGGAGTTATCTTTTTGACTCGATGTAACTTACGTGAGGTAATCGTGGATGGGGTAGGTATCAATTTGCTTTTGAACTTTCAGTCGACAGACACGATTCAGACAACACAGGATCTGCATGTGACTTTTGCGATCATGCTATATCAACATGAAATCTGAGTCTGTGTATCCTGCGTATTGGAGTTCTCCAATTACCAAGACACATTATATCCTTATTCTTCTCAAGTATTTGGATACTTTCACAGATCCAGTGTTTCTCATCTAGTGTTTGACTGATGTCTAATTATGAATCTACAGAATGGGCTATATCAGGGTGTGTACGAGCATGTGGATACATGAGGCTTCCTATTTAGAAGCATAAGGAATTCTTGCTCATGCGTGTCATTTCTAGGGTGTTTAGGGCCATCTTTTGGAAGATGAATAACAGTGTCTGAGGGTATTTAATCCTCTTAGAGTTTTTTCCATACTAACCTCTTTTAGTACTTCCTTATACATTTCTGTGAAAGTTAGCATCAAATTCTCTATCTATAGACTTAATTACTAGAATAGAAGGATGCCTTCACACCTAGGTTCTTTCATGGAGACATTCTTGGACCAGCATTTTGACGCACAACATGAAATATTATCCCAATAAAGGAGTTTAATTCTCCGTAAATACGAGGAAACAACAGGTCCCACTTGACGTTTTTGAACACCACGGATTCCTCTTCATATTAATTGATGAACAAACTTTTTTTTGATCCCATCATTGAAATGAGTTTTTAGCTCTGAGATGCTTCTTAAGTCATATATGGCCTTTGAGTTGCAAACCTGTGATCAGTATACTTGGATGGTGAAACTATATGCTGTCTATAGTAGATATATTCCTTGATATCCATTTGGATGTGTTTTCACTCCATTTGATATTTCATAAATCGATCAAATAAGGTGCATAAGCAAGCAATTGTGCGGATGAATTTTACATACAATTAAGAAAAGGTATGTGATAATCATGCCTCGCGTTGATATAACTTGTTTGCACCACTAGTCTAGCCTTGAATGTCTCCACATTCCCATCTGCACCAATCTTTCTCTTGAAGATCCATTTACATCCAATAGGTACTATACCTTCTGGTGGATCTACCAAGGTCCAGACTTGGTTTGAGTGCATCGAGTCAATTTCTGACTGCATTGCCTCTAGCCATTTCTCGGAGTCGATATCTGATATCGCCTCGTTGTAGGTTTTGGGATCATCACCATGAGCACCATTACCTATGAGGAACATTTTCCTCTACTTCCTCTGAAATAATACCTAAGTATCTTTCAGGGGACGGAAAACTCTTTCCGATCTACGAGGTGGAGGAGGTAGTGTTCTTATTGGCTCAAACCTGATTTGGTTCCACTTGGTCCTTAGCTCGTTCCACTTGTGAGACTTTCTCATCAAGCTTGATCTGCTTTTCCAATGCCGCTATCTTGAATAAACTATTTTTCAAGAAAGATGGCATGTCGACTCACAATCACATTGTGGTCTTCTGGAATGTAGAAATAGTATCCTAATGACTCTTTAGGATATCCTATGAATCGAGCTCTAAAGGACCTAAACTCTAACTTGTCCGCTTGTTGTCTTTTGACATGAGCCGGACAACCCCAAATTCTGAGATGACTCAGACTTGGTTTCTTACCGTGCCATATCTCATACGGTGTGGTAGGAACGGTTTTAGAGGGAACCCTATTCAGTAGATAAGATTGAAGTTAACAATGAGTGTCCCCAAAGAAAATCAGGGAGGTCTGTGAAGCTCATCATGGATCGAACCATATCCAATAGAGTCCGATTTCTCCATTCTGAAACCCCGTTGAGTTGAGGTGTTCCTGGTGGAGTCCATTGAGAGACTATGCCATTTTTCCTTAAGATAGTCTAGGAATTCCGGCTAAGGTATTCACCTCCTCGATCTGATCGAAGAACCTTAATGGGTTTTCCAGTTTGTTTTTCTACTTCATGTCTGAATTCTTTGAACTTTTCAAAAGCTTCAGACTTGTGTCTCATAAGATACACATACCCATACCTAGACAGATCATCGGTAAAGGTAATGAAGTAGACAAAATTGCCTCTAGCCGGCACATCAAATGGGCCGCACACATCAGTATGTACTAGGGCAAGGAGATCTGTGGCCCTCTCCCCATGTCCAACAAAAGGGAGTTTAGTCATTTTGCCTTGAAGACAAGATTCACAAGTTGGATATGACTCGGAAGTCAATGGACTCAATAGCCCATTTTTCTCCAATTTGTTGATCCTATCTTCTGCTATATGACCTAATCTCAGGTGCCATAGATATCTGTCGTTTGGACTATCCCTAGGTCGTTTGGCATTCACGTTTTGCTCGATAGTTAGAATAGGTACATCAATATGTAGCTGATAAAGACCATTAATAAGGAAACCATTTGCAATTTTATTTCTTTCATAAAGAATGTTACAATGGTCCTTAAAGAAGGTGATCACATAACCTTCTTGTGCTAAGCATGAAACAGAAATCAAATTCCTGCTAGCTGCAGGCACAATAATAACAGTCTTTCAAAACTAAGTCTAAACCAGATGGTAATCGAAGAGGGTATGTTCCCACGGCTACTGCAGCAACTCTTGCTCCATTACCGATGCGTAGGATCATGTCTCCATCCCTCAGCCTCCTGCTATCCTCAAGACCCTGCATAGAAGTGCACAGATGAGCACTAGAACCAGAGTCAAGCACCCAACTGGATGCAGAAGAAACCGTAAGGTTAGACTCAATAACGAGCATACCTCCAGAAGGACCTTCCTTCTTGTTCTTCAGGGTGGCCAGGTAAGTAGGGCAGTTCCGCTTCCAATGGCCGTCGCTGTTGCAATGGAAACACTTTCCTTTGACATCGGCCTTTCTTCTTCGGCTCTGCCTTCTTCTTCTTTGATCCTTCCACCTTTTGCTTTTTCACAGACTTCTTTTTCTTTCCATAAGACTTTCTTTTGGAAGAAGTCCGTTCCATAGCAAGAACTGAGCCTTTAGAACCTTTCATAGAAAGCTCAGCGGTAACCAGCATATTCATTAATTCGGCCAAGGAATTTTGAAGTTTATGCATGTGGTAATTCATGATGAATTGCCCATATGCATCAGTCAAGGATTGCAGAATAATATCATTCTGCAGGTCCAAGTCTAACTTCACACCGAGCTTCTCAAGCTCTTCCATGTCCTTGATCATTGTCAGACAGTGATCTTGGACTGACTGCCCATCACGCATCTTAGCCTTAAAAAGTCATTTCGTGACTTGATATTTGGCTGCGCGACTCTGTTCACCAAACATCTCCTGCAGGTGAGCCAACATTTGGCGAGCAGTCCCGATATCTTCATGTTGGCGCTGGAGCTCATCAGACATCGAGCCCAACATGTAATATCTGGCCTTATTATCTTCGTCTATCCATTTTTTCCAGAGATGCTCTCTGTTCAACAGTGGATGGACGGGCTGGTAAGGTGGGAGGGTCCTGGTCCAAAACATGGGTTAACTTCTCAGAACCCAAAATAATTTTGTAGTTCCTGAGCCAATCTTTATAATTGGGTCCAGTCAGTCTATGTGTGTCCAGGATACGTGCCAATGGGTTGGACGCAGACATTTTCCTGTAGAGAGTCAAAGATTCTAGTTAGATACTGTAATTTTGACTTGACCAATTTATTTAGGGATTTTATTTTTAAACAAATTAGCTCCCACTATTTTCTCGGATCCCTACACTCCCTCTGTAGAGATGCAAAAATCTCCACGATTAATGATTTCTAGTGGGTGGTGCGGTCTCACCAACTGACTCATCACCTCACCTAACAGTTATTGGTGATGGGTTAGCCAATGAGTGAACAACTCTTGTTCAATGATTCTCTAATCATGGTGCACCCAAACTTGGTCTCTAATTCATGAATCTCACCGTATCCGGAATATTGATCCACTCCTTAGTTAAGTCAGACCCACCATTTGCATAGACTGGGTTCCTAATTGAGTCTCTCACCGTATCCAAAATATTGAGCCCAACTCATCCTCCAGCCCATAGCATCCAATGCCTAATAGACATGGTTGCATCTTCCCGGTGCAACTGAGCCACTGTATCCAGCCGAGAACAATCAACCCCGGGAAGGGCCCGCACATCTACAATGGTGGAAGACCTCAGACTTAATCTTTTCTTAGGGAGAATTGATTCAGGTCTCATTAAACTAGACTTGTCTTAGTCATAACAATTATGACTAACCTAGTGGCATGGGTTAGCTCGGATTATTGACCACCTCAGATCAGAACTGTGTCAACAGATATGGCCAGGTAAGTGAGACCGGTGGAAGGAATATGCCATTAACTCGTACAAGAATGCATTCAGGTCGAGTAGCTTCCAATTAAAAACCAGTCGGTCGTATGTGCCAAACTTACCTTAGACACCAAATTGTTGAGTCAGAACCAATTGGGTTAGCCTACAATCCAGACTCTAACCTCTGAGCCTAATTAGGTCTTGCTTGATCGTGACTCGATCTTGACCCAGACTTAATCCTATTAGGCTGGTCAATTTAAGCATTGTTGATCCCATCTAACCAACTCTTGATTCGGTTTGATCAACCGCTTAGACCTAATTGAGCTACCCAAGCCCGAACCCAGTATTATGAATATGTCTTAGATCTGAAATTCTCAATTTTAGACCTAATTAATATTCCATAAATCTTAATTCTTAATTAAGTGGGTTCATAAACAAAATATGCACAATAAATCCTAGGGTTTCAGGATCTAGGGTTTTGCAGAAAGTAAGTTTTGGGTTTCTGATTAAGGACGAACACGCAGCACCCCTACACATCATAAGAACACCCCATCGAATGGGAAGAGAGGGCCTTTAAACCCTTCTTCATTCTTATGACCGGACGGCCAAGAGGAACGCCTTAATCAGGAACATTCAATACTACAAAACAGTTTATAGATCTATATCATATATCTCATATACAAATTAGATCTAATCATGGCATATTTTGCATACATCTCATGTATCGAATCATGCATATTTTTAGATCTAAATTATCTCATAATAATCTAAAAAATTAGATTTAAATTGATCTAATCAAAATAAATTCTAATCTAGACAATTATGTAGAACTATTCTACAACTAGTCTAGACATGCATCAATCATATCTCATATGATATTTAAAATTAAATAATTTTTATTTGCTATTTTTTAGATGTTATTATAACCATTATAATATCAAAAAATAGTAAATAAATAGATCTAAAATATGATTTAATCAAATTAAATTAAAAACATGCAAGACTATTCTATAGAACTATTCTATTTCTAGAA
Source organism: Cocos nucifera (assembly GCA_006176705.1). NCBI lineage: Eukaryota > Viridiplantae > Streptophyta > Magnoliopsida > Arecales > Arecaceae > Cocos > Cocos nucifera. Next base: position 66,293 of record QRFJ01000195.1, read on the forward strand.
CTAGTCATGCATATTCTTCTAATCTTAGATCCAAATCATTTAATTTTAATTTTTTCTGATTTCAGATCTGATCACATCTCATGTGACATCTAAAATCAATTATTTTTTAATTAAAATAAATTTAAAATTAGATCTAAATATTTTTAGAACCTTGGCTCTGATACCAGTTGAAGGAAAATCCTGATTTTCCCGGATCCAGGTTCGTTCAGATCTGATCAGATCAAGAGATATATTTCAAAAATTTTTCTCTTTGATCTAATCAGATCTGAGATATTTTAGATCTGATTCTTATTATTTTAATAAATAAAATAAAATAAAGATAAATTAAATCAAATTTAATTTACCTGATTTGGGTAATCCTATTACCCTGTTGATGATCCTGTATGCAGCGGAAGGTTCTGGATCTAGCCACGCAAGCGCCTGGCCTCTACCGGTATCCACTCAGGCTGGATCTGGAGATCCTCTTCTTCTCTATCACATCTCCAAAAATTAGATCTGGATCTGATCTGGAGGATCTTCAAAACTCTTTTGAAGATCAGCAGTCGTCCTTTGCAGCAGCGCAGCCTTCTTGCTTTTGATCGCCTTTCTCTTGATCTGGAATCGCACCAACCAAAATCCAAAACTCCTTTTGGACGTGGAGAGGCAAGGGGAGAAGGTGGTTTGGCATGGAGGAAGGAGGGGAGAGGCAGCCTTGGGGCGTATGGGAATTCTTATTCAATCTCATATCAATCTGAGTTGGGCGCAGGGTCTTATTTATAGACTAAGCTGTGATCCAACTCCTCTTCTTCCCAACCAATCACAACCCTTTGTGAAATCAGATCTAAATCTGATTGGTGGGAATAGAGTCCCCTGGATTCCTCCTTAGAGGGTGCCTAAGACCAGTCAAAGTTGGTTCTTAGAAGAACTCTAATTGGAATCCAAAAAGGAGATGGAGTCCTTGTCCAACAAGGACTCCTAGGCGCCTCCAACTTGGGCACACGCCTAGGGTGGCGTGCGCCCTTCTCCTTGCCAGGTTCTGGCAGGGGGACAGGCCCCCACCAGCTCTCCAATAGGTGCATGACATGTGGTCAAAAGTCAAAGTGTCAATGGTCAACGTTTGACCAGTCAAAGGTAGACTTTTGACCAAAGTCAAAGAACAAGAAATGGCAGGTGACCAAAAATGGCAGGTAATGTCTTACAAAATAAGACAACCTTTTCTGACTTGGACAACCTCCAGTCAGACCATATGAAGGCCTCTGATTGAGCACAAACTCCTTTGGCTCAGACAGGACAACTTATTTATGATAGCAAAAGAAGAACGTTAGGTTCAATCGAGTGCTAGCACGATTTTCTTGAACCTAATTGAATCTCATTCAGATCAATTGAACTAGATCAGTTCAATTGATGATCACCAGATTCAAACCCTTGTTTGTGTGACCCAGTTAGGTTCAGTTCTGTATGGTAATGGGATATGTCATGATCTCTATCATCGACATCATCGAAACTCCTTTCGATGGATCAGAACTCTTCTGATTCGAACAGCTAGAATGATCGATCATCTAAATCATTCTAATTGCTCCCAAAATCCACCAGTGACACCTAGCAGTATATGGTGGCAACCCATCAGAGCTGAATGCGAACCTCTTGGTGCAGCTACCTGTGTGATTAAGTTCTTCTATCTTGAGCCCCGATCAGATTAGGGTTAAGGTGAACTCGTCAAACCCTAGTTCTCTGTCATATGATGTAATCATTCGATTCGAGTCCAATGTGAAAATCTAAATAGAAACTCTTTCTATTATTTCACTCTGCCATGGCCATGGGCTTCTGGACTTGATTCTCATGATCATCATAGGGCTGCTCCTCTACCACCGAGGTAGATAGATTCCATCTTGATGCCATCCAGTTCCTACAATGAACATGCTATAGCCAACATACACCTCAGGGTTCCATATGGCTAGGAGATCGAGTAATGGTGTAGTCAAACTATAACACCCTCAAGGTGAACTGTCGATGCACCTCAGGTCAAAGAACCAGACACACTACTGCAGCATCGAGTCAGTCATTGACGAGAAGGTAGACTCCCTAATGACTACTCGAGGTGGTCACGCTCAGTGCCCTCGTTCTCTAACGAGTACCTATACTCTCGCTCCGGTGTCTCCACACCATAGACTCAAGACTCATCTACTAAAGAGAAGCGATTGTACACCAACCTTCCGGATCAATCACCATCCTCGTGATGATCCTATGGTCGGGAGCAATTTATGAGTTAATAATGATTATTCATGTCTTAAATTTTCAACTCTTAAAAATATGAATTATCATTGCCATTAACTTAAAGGATGTATCACAGACACTAAATACACATATGTGATAGAAAATAACCCATTTATTGATTTTAGTCAAAATTATAATTTTGCCCCTAGAAGTGTATTACAAGTGTCAGTCAATTCTGGCTTCTAGGGCATATATATCTAACAGCTCGGTGTCAAGTTAGATCATGATCTATAGACTGACATAATTTTGTAGTCCTTAACTGATGTATATGGACAGTTCATCATGAACTACCATATGCATAAACTTTAGAATACCTTGGCTGAGCTCATGAATATGTTGGTTACTGCTAAACTTTCTATGAAAAATTCTGAAGGCTCAGTACTTGCTGTGGAGTAGACTTCTTCCAAAAAAAAATCTTTTGAAAAGAAAAAAGTCCGTGAAGAAGCAAAAGATGGATGGTGGGAAGAAGAAGAAGGCAGAGCTGAAAAAAAAGATTGCTGACAAAGAAAAATATTTTCATTGCAACACTGATGGCCATCAAAAGTGGAACTGCCCTCTTTACCTGGCCAGCCTGAAGAATAAGAAGGAGAAAGGTCCTTCTAGAGGTATGTTTATTAAAGAATCTAATCGTATGATTTCTTCTGTATCCAGTTGGGTGCTTGACTCTAGCTCTAGTGCTCACCTATACACTTCTATGTAGGGTCTTAAGGATAGCAGGAGGCTGAGGGATGGTGAGATGATCCTATGCATCGAGAATGAAGCAAGAGTTACTATTGTGGCTGTGGAAACCTATCCTCTATAATTACCATCAAGATTAGACTTAGTACTTAGGAACTATTTTTATGTGCCTGTTGCAAGCAAAAATTTGATTTTTATTTCACGTTTAGCATAGGAAGGCTATGTAATTAGTTTTCTTAAGGACCATTATAATATTCTTTATGAAAGAAATAAAATTGTAAGTGATTTTCTTATAAATGATCTCTATCAGTTATATATTGATGTTTTAATTTTTAATATCGAGCAAAACATGAATGCCATAGGATCAAAGTGACCTAGATATAGTCTAAACGATAGGCATCTTTGGCACCTTAGGCTAGGTCATATAGCTGAAGATAGGGTTAACAAATTGGAAAAATTTGGGCTATTGAGTCCATTGACTTTTGAATCATATCTGATTTATGAATCAAGCCTTCATGGCAAAATGACCTAGCTTTCTTTTATGGGACATGGGGAAAGGGCCACAGACCTGTTTGCCCTAGTACATACTGATATATGCGGTCCATTTGATGTACCAACCAGGAGTAATTACATCTACTTCATCATCTTTATTGATGATTTATCATGGTATGGGTATGTGTATTTGATGTGACACAAGTCTGAAGCTTTTAAAAAGTTCAAGAAATTCAAACTCGAAGTAGAAAAATAAATAAAAAAATTCATTAAGATTCTTCGATCAGATCAAGGAGGCAAATACCTTAGTTGGAAATTCCTAGACTATCTTAAGGATAATGGCATAGTCTCTCAATGGACTCTACCTGGAATGCCTCAACTCAACGAAATTTTAGAATAGAGAAATCTGATCCTATTAGATATGGTTCGATCCATGATGAGCTTCACAGACCTTCCTGAGTTTCTTTGAAGACATAGTTTGTTGACCGCTATATATCTACTAAATAGGATTCCATCTAAAATCATTCCTACCATACTGTATGAGATATGGTATGGTAAGAAACCAAGTCTGAGTCATCTTAAAATTTGGGATTGTCTGGCCCATGTCAAGAGATAATAAGTGGATAAGTTAACGTATAGATCTTTTAGAGCTCGATTCATAGGATATCCTAAAGAGTCATTAGGATATTATTTCTATCTTCTGAAAGATCATAATGTGATTATGAGTCAACATACCATCTTTCTTAAAAAATAGTTTATTCAAGATGGTGGCATCGAAAGATAGATTAGGCTTGAGGAGAAAGTCTCCTAAGAGCCACGAGCCAAGAAACCTACGGAACCAAATTAGATCAAGCCAGTCCAATCACTATCTCATCCATCTTGTAGATCAGAAAAAATTTTTCATCCTCTGAAAGGTACTTAGGTACTATTTTAGAGGACGTAGAGAAAATGTTCCTCATAGAGAAAGGAGTTTATGGTGATGATCCCAAAACCCATGATGAGGCGATATTAGATATCGACTTTAAAAAATGGTTAGAGGCAATGAAGTCAGAGATTGACTCAATGCGCTCGAACCAAGTCTGGACCTTGGTAGATCCACTTGAAGGTATAATACCTATTGGGTATAAATGGATCTTCAAGAGAAATATAGATGCCGATGGGAATGTAGAAACATTCAAAGCAAGGCTTGTAGTGAAAGGATATAGCCAACGCGAAGGCATTGACTATCAGGATACTTTTTCGTTAGTAGCCATGCTCAAATCTATCCGCACATTACTTACTGTTGCAGCCTATTTTGATTATGAAATTTGATAGATGGGCATGAAAATGACATTCTTAAATAGATATTTGGAGGAAGATATCTATATAGAACAGTCGCTGGATTTCATATCCAGTGATACTGATCATAAGGTTTGCAAGCTGCAAAGGTCCATATATGGACTTAAGTAAGCATCTCGGAGCTGAAATGCTCATTTCAATGATGTGATCAAATTATTTGGATTCATCAAGAATGAAAAGAGCCCTGTATTTTCAAAAAGATTAGTAAGAGCACTATTATTTTTCTCATACTGTATGTGGATGACATCCTTCTTATTAGGAATGATATTTTTATGTTGACCATAGTCAAAATATGGTTGTCTAAAGAATTCTCCATGAAAGATCTAGGAGAGGCATCCTTTATTCTGGGAGTTAAGGTCCATAGAGATAGACCAAATAGGATGCTGGATCTCTCATAGAAGATGTACAAAGAGGGGGTGCTAAAGAGGTTTAGTATGAAAAATTCTAAGAGGAGATTGGTGCCCTTCAGACATGGCATTCATCTCTCCAAGAAGATGTGTCCCAACACACCTGAGGAGATTGAACGCATGAGCAAGATCCCTTATGCTTCAGCAATAGGGAGCTTCATGTATGCCATGCTATATACACGTTCTGATATTGCCCATGCTGTGAGTATCACGAGCAAGTATCAGTCGAATCCAGGTGAAGAGCACTAGACTTTTGTGAAATGTATCCTTAAGTACTTAAGAAGGACTAAGGATATGTTTCTAATCTTTGATAATGGAGAACTCCAGGTCCAGGGGTATACAAACTTGAATTTTATGTCTGATATAGATGATCGAAAGTCAACATCTGAAAGTCTATTTATTTGTAATGATGATGCTGTTAGCTGAAAAAATTTCAAACAGATGGTGATAGCAGATTTCACTATGGAAGCAGAGTACATCGCTGCATCGAAAGCTGCAAAGAAGATATTCTGATACAAGAAGTTCACCATAAAGTTTGAAGTGATGTCATCAGATGTCATCCCTCTATACTACGATAATAATGGTGTCATAGCCCGAGTTAAGAAGTTGAGGTCTCACCAGAAATCTAAGCACATCGAACGGCGATACCACCTCATCCGCGATTACCTCGAGAAGGGATACATCGAGGTCAAGAGAGTCGACACTATAGATAATGCGGCTGACCCACTGACAAAGTCATTGAGCCAGCAGAAGATCGAAGTCCACCTTAAGAAGATGGGATTTAGATTTGTAGCTAATTGGCTTTAGGTCAAGTGGGAGTTTGTTAGATGTGTGCCCTAGAAGCCAGATTGACTGTCATTTGTAACACACTTCTAAAGATAATTTTATAATTTTGACTATAAATTAATAAATAAATTATTTTTTCTATCACAGTGTGTATTTAAAAGTATCTATGATACATCTTTTGAGTTAATAGTAATGATAATTCATATTTTTAAAAATTAAAAATTTAAGACATAAATTTTCATAATTAACTCATAAAATACTCTCGACCATAGGATCATCACGAGAATGGTGATCAATTCGAAAGATTGGTGTACGATCACTTTCTTAGGATAGACGTGTCTTGAGTCTACGATGTAAAAACACCAAAGCGAGAGTATAGATACTTGTTAGAGAATGAGGGCACTGAGCGTGACCACCTTAAGTAGTCATAAGGAAGTCTATCTTCTCATCGATGACTGACTTGATGCTGCAGTGGTGTGTATGGTTCTTTGACCTGAGGTGTATCGGTAGTTTACCTTGAGGGTATTATAGTTTGACTACTCCATAACTCGATCTTTTAGCCATTTGGAATCCTAAGGTGTATGTTGCCTATATCATGTTCATTGTAGGAATTGGATTGCACCAATAAGAGAATCTATCTACCTCGATAGATGAGGAGTAGCCCTATGATAATAATGACATTGAGTCCTTAAGCCTATGGCCATGGTAGAGTGAAGATGATAGAAAGAGTTTCTATTAGGGTTTTACATTGGACTCAAATCGAAAGATTAATTCATGTGACGGACATTGGGTTTGACAAGTTTACCTTAACCCTAATCCTATCGGAGCTCAAGATAGAAGAACCCAATCACATAGGTAACTGCACTGAGAGGTTCACTTTAAGTTCTGATAGGTTGCCACCATATACTACTAGGTATCATTGGTGGATTTTGGGAGCAATTAGAATGATTTTGATGATCAATTATTCTAATTATATGAATCAGAAAAGTTTTGATCCATCGAAAGATGTTTCGATGATGTCGATGATGGAGATCATGATATATCTCATTACCATATAGAATTGAACCTAACTAGATCATACAAATAAGGGTTTGGGTTTGGATATCATCAATTGAGCTAATCTAGTTCGATTGATTTGGATTAGATTCAATCAGGTTCAAGATAATCGTGCTAGCATACGATTGAGCCTGACTTTGTCCTTCTGAAGTCTTTCTGATTCATCGCAATCAAGTCAAATTTGATTTAACTCATTCTTGTATTTTGAATGAGTTTATTTTTATCTGACTGGAATAAGTTCAGATCAGATTAATTATAAAAATTAAATTCATTCACAGTCAAATTTGACTAGGGTCAAAAGTTGACCTATTTAAGAGAATTGAGGGTCACCTGATCAAATATTTTTAGAAAATTCTATAGAAATTATTTTGATTTAATTTTTGATTATATATATCATGAATTGAACATTGGGTGTACCAAATTTTGTGATTTTTAGAAGTGTCTAGATAGAGTTATGATAAAGTTTGATTCAGATCAAACTCTTAAGGAAAGAGTCCTAGGCGCAATAGACTCTTCCTTATCTATGCATGCTGCCACCTTTCAGATTGATTTTTTGTGTCAAAATCAAATAAAATTTGGAGATTTTCATGGAGATCAAGCCCAAAAGTCCCAATGGTCGAAAAAATGAGGATTTAGGTCAAAGAGGGACTCTAACATGGCACTATGCTTTTGTATAAAAACCCTTATGCCAAGGCTCTTCATAAAGAAATATTTTTCATACCCAAAGGCTATTTTTCTAGATATCCCCACACCCCCTCTGTCTTCTCTCTCTCTCTCTTCTATATGCCTAAAAAGTTAGACACAAATCTGAGAAGAAGATCCAATCGAATTTATGAAGAGTTTAGCATCTATGCGATAGTGTTCATGAGACGGACATGCTGCCTTCAGAAATTTTTTGAAGAACTTCTAGATCAAATTCAGATCTGATCTTTGAAGAAAAAATTTATGAGAAAAAAATATCCAGATCCTTCCTGAGTGGATACTAGTAGAGGTCAGGCACATGCGTGGCTCCTTCCAGAACCTCAAAAAATATCAGGATCATTATAAGATAATCAGATTATCCAAACAAGATATGAAATTAAATCTGATTTAATTTTAATTTTAATTTTTAATATTAGATAATCATGATCAGATCTGAGAACTCTTAGATCTAATCAGATCATTTAAAAATTTTTAGAAAAATTCAACTCAAATCTGATCAGATCTGCATGATCCTACGGTAGAAAATAGGATTTTTTTTCTTCACTTCGTACGAGTCCTTGGTGATTGCTCTTCTAATAGGAAAGAGCATCATCAAGATGGATGAGGTCACTACAATGATACTCTAGAATAAGATTCTCAGGAGAAAGAATCCAGCTTCGAGCTTAGATGGCAGCAACTCAGCTTTGGCGACTTCTAGAGGAGTAGGAGGCAGTAGATGGAGTGGCAGAAGATCATGAGGAGGACGATCCAGGTCCAAGATGAGGGACCAAAGCAAAATTAGATGCTAAAAGTGTGACGAATTAGGGCATCGAGTCAAGGATTGCCCATAACTCAAGGATCGAACGAGGGCTACTGCAGCGACAATTAGTAGCAAGTTAGAGGATTATGTCCTGGAGATATCTGAAGAGGTATCTAGTTCTTTTCAATAGTAGATTTTAGATTCTATATGCATATATCATCGAAAATCCGGCCTCGTGAAGGGAAATCCTGATTTCCCGGTCCAGGTTCGTCCAGATCTGATTAGATCAAGAGATATATTTCAAAAATTTTCTCTTGATCTCAATCAGATCTTGATATGTTTCAGATCTGATTCTTATTATTTTAATAAATAAAATAAAATAAGATAAATTAAATCAAATTTAATTTACCTGATTTGGGTAATCCTATTACCCTGTAGATGATCCTGATTGCAGCGGAAGGTTCTGGATCTTAGCCACGCAAGCGCCTGGCCTCTACCGGTATCCACTCGGGTTGGATCTGGAGATCCTCTTCTTCTCTATCACACCTCCAAAAATCAGATCTGGATCTGATCTGGAGGATCTTCAAAACTCTTTTGAAGATCTGCAGTCGTCCTTTTGCAGCAGCGCAGCCTTCTTGCTTTTGATCGCCTTTCCTTGATCTGAATCGCACCAAAACCTAAAGTCCAAAACACTTTTGGACGTGGGAGAGCAAGGGGAGAAGAGAGTTATGGCATGGAGAAGGAGGGGAGAGGCAGCCTTGGGGCGTGGGAAATCTCTATTGAATTTAGGGTTGGGCGCAGGGTCTTATTTATAGACCTAAGCTTGTGATCCAACTCCTCTTCCTCTCAACCAATCACAACCCTTTGTGAAATCAGATCTAAATCTGATTGGTTGGAATAGAGACCCCTGGATTCCTCCTTAGAGGGCGCCTAAGACCAGTCAAACTGGATTCTTAGTAGAACTCTAATTGGAATCCAAAAGGGAGGTGGAGTCCTTGTCCAACAAGGACTCCTAGGCGCCTCCTACTTGGGCTCACGCCACCCTTGGCGTGCGCCCTTCTCCTTGCCAGGTTCTGGCAGGGGGACAGGCCCCCACCAGCTCTCCAATAGGTGCATGACATGTGGTCAAAAGTCAAAGGGTGTCAATGGTCAACGTTTGACCAGTCAAAGGTAGACTTTTGACCAAAGTCAAAGAACAAGAAATGGCAGGTGACCAAAAATGGCAGGTAATGTCTTACAAATAAGACAACCTATTCTGACTTGGACAACCTCCAGTCAGACCATATGAAGGCCTCTGATTGAGCACAAACTCCTTTGGCTCAGTCAGGACAACTTATTTATGATAGTAAAAGAAGAACGTTAGGTTCAATCGAGTGCTAGCACGATTTCCTTGAACCTAATTGAATCTCATTCAGATCAATTGAACTAGATCAGTTCAATTGATGATCACCAGATTCAAACCCTTGTTTGTGTGACCCAGTTAGGTTCAGTTCTGTATGGTAATGGGATATGTCATGATCTCTATCATAGACATCATCGAAACTCCTTTCGATGGATCAGAACTCTTCTGATTCGAACAGCTAGAATGATCGATCATCTAAATCATTCTAATTGCTCCCAAAATCCACCAGTGACACCTAGCAGTATATGGTGGCAACCCATCAGAGCTGAATGCGAACCTCTTGGTGCAGCTACCTGTGTGATTCAGTTCTTCTATCTTGAGCCCCGATCAGATTAGGGTTAAGGTGAACTCGTCAAACCCTAGTCTCTGTCATATGATGTAATCATTCGATTCGAGTCCAATGTGAAAATCTAAATAGAAACTCTTTCTATTATTTCACTCTGCCATGGCCATGGGCTTCTGGACTTGATTCTCATGATCATCATAGGGCTGCTCCTCTACCACCGAGGTAGATAGATTCCCATCTTGATGCAATCCAGTTCCTACAATGAACATGCTATAGCCAACATACACCTCAGGGTTCCATATGGCTAGGAGACCGAGTAATGGTGTAGTCAAACTATAACACCCTCAAGGTGAACTGCCGATGCATCTCAGGTCAAAGAACCAGACACACTACTGCAGCATCGAGTCAGTCATTGACGAGAAGGTAGACTTCCTAATGACTACTCGAGGTGGTCACGCTCAGTGCCCTCGTTCTCTAACGAGTACCTGTACTCTCGCTCCGGTGTCTCCACACCGTAGACTCAAGACTCATCTACTAAAGAGAAGCGATTCGTACACCAACCTTCCGGATCAATCACCATCCTCGTGATGATCCTATGGTCGGGAGCTGTTTATGAGTTAATAATGATTATTCATGTCTTAAATTTTCAACTCTTGAAAATATGAATTATCATTACCATTAACTCAAAGGATGTATCACAGACACTAAATACACACATGTGTGATAGAAAATAACCCATTTATTAATTATAGTCAAAATTATACAATTTTGCCCCTAGAAGTGTATTACAAGTGTCAGCCAATTCTGGCTTCTAGGGCACATATATCTAACAATCTCCCACTTGTCCTAAAGCCAATTGGCTACAAGTCTAAGTCCCATCTTCTCAAGGTGGGCTTCGATCTTCTCTGCTGGCCCAACGGCTTTGTAAGTGGGTCTGCCACATTATCTGCGGAGTTGACTCTCTTGACCTCAACGTAACCTTTCTCAAGGTAATCGCGGATGAGATGATATCGCCGCTCAATGTGCTTGGACTTCTGGTGAGACCTCGGCTCCTTAGCAAGGGCTATGGCGCCATTGTTGTCGCAGTAAAGAGGAATGGCATCTGATGGCATTACTCCAATTTCTGCAGCAAACTTCTTGTACCAGAATGCTTCCTTTGCAGCCTCTGATGCAGCTATATATTCTGCTTCCATGGTGGAATCTGCTATCACAGTTTGCTTGGAACTCTTCCAGCTGACAGCTCCACCATTGCACACAAACAGACTTCCAGATGTCGACTTTCGATCATCTATATCGGACATGAAGTCCGAGTCTGTGTATCCCTGGAACTTGGAGTTCTCCATTACCAAAGACCAACATCATATCCTTAGTTCTTCTCAAGTACTTAAGGATACATTTCACAGAAGTCCAGTGTTCTTCACCTGGATTTGACTGATATCTGCTTGTGACACTCACAGCATGGGCTATATCAGGTCGTGTACATAGCATGGCATACATGAGGCTCCCTATTGCAGAAGCATAAGGGATCTTGCTCATGCGTTCTATTTCCTCAGGTGTGCTGGGGCACATCTTCTTGGAAAGATGAATACCATGTCTGAAGGGTATTAATCCCCTCTTAGAGTTTTCCATACTAAACCTCTTTAGTACTTCCTCTATGTACATCTTCTGTGAAAGTCCTAGCATCCTATTCGGTCTATCCCTATAGACCTTAATTCCTAGAATAAAGGATGCTTCACCTAGGTCTTTCATGGAGAATTCCTTGGACAACCACATCTTGACTGATGTCAACATGGGAATATCATTCCCAATAAGGAGGATGTCATCCACGTACAATACGAGGAAGACAACAGCGCTCCCACTGACCCTTTTGAAAACACATGGTTCCTCTTCATTTTTGATGAAACCAAACTTTTTGATCACATCATTGAAACGAGTGTTCCAGCTCCGAGATGCTTGCTTAAGTCCATATATGGACCTTTGCAGCTTGCAAACCTTGTGATCAGTATCACTGGATGTGAAACCTAGCGGCTGTTCCATATAGATATCTTCCTCAAGATATCCATTTAGGAATGCCGTTTTCACGTCCATTTGCCATATTTCATAATCGAAATAGGCTGCAACAGCAAGCAATGTGCGGATGGATTTTAGCATAGCTACCGGGGAAAAGGTATCCTGATAGTCAATGCCTTCGCGTTGACTATAACCTTTTGCCACCAGTCTAGCCTTGAATGTCTCCACATTCCCATCTGCACCAATCTTTCTCTTGAAGATCCATTTACACCCAATAGGTACTATACCTTCTGGTGGATCTACCAAGGTCCAGACTTGGTTTGAGTGCATCGAGTCAATTCTCTGACTTCATTGCCTCAAGCCATTTCTCGGAGTCGATATCTGATATCGCCTCGTTGTAGGTTTTGGGATCATCACCATGAGCACCATTACCTATGAGGAACATTTCCTCTACATCCTCTGAAATAATACCTAAGTATCTTTCAGGGGGACGGGAAACTCTTTCCGATCTACGAGGTGGAGGAGGTAGTGTTCTTATTGGCTCAACCTGATTTGGTTCCACTTGGTCCTTAGCTCGTTCTGCTTGTGAGACTTTCTCATCAAGCTTAATCTGCTTTCCAATGCCACTATCTTGAATAAACTATTTTTCAAGAAATATGGCATGTCGACTCACAATCACATTGTGGTCTTCTGGAATGTAGAAATAGTATCCTAATGACTCTTTAGGATATCCTATGAATCGAGCTCTAAAGGACCTAAACTCTAACTTGTCCGCTTGTTGTCTTTTGACATGAGCCGGACAACCCCAAATTCTGAGATGACTCAGACTTGGTTTCTTACCGTGCCATATCTCATACGGTGTGGTAGGAACGGTTTTAGAGGGAACCCTATTCAGTAAATAGATTGAAGTTAATAATGAATGTCCCCAAAGAAAATCAGGGAGGTCTGTGAAGCTCATCATGGATCGAACCATATCCAATAGAGTCCGATTTCTCCGTTCTGAAACCCCGTTGAGTTGAGGTGTTCCTGGTGGAGTCCATTGAGAGACTATGCCATTTTCCTTAAGATAGTCTAGGAATTCCCGGCTAAGGTATTCACCTCCTCGATCTGATCGAAGAACCTTAATGGGTTTTCCAGTTTGTTTTTCTACTTCATGTCTGAATTCTTTGAACTTTTCAAAAGGCTTCAGACTTGTGTCTCATAAGATACACATACCCATACCTAGACAGATCATCGGTAAAGGTAATGAAGTAGACAAAATTGCCTCTAGCCGGCACATCAAATGGGCCGCACACATCAGTATGTACTAGGGCAAGGAGATCTGTGGCCCTCTCCCCATGTCCAACAAAAGGGAGTTTAGTCATTTTGCCTTGAAGACAAGATTCACAAGTTGGATATGACTCAAAAGTCAATGGACTCAATAGCCCATTTTTCTCCAATTTGTTAATCCTATCTTCTGCTATATGACCTAATCTCAGGTGCCATAGATATCTGTCGTTTGGACTATCCCTAGGTCGTTTGGCATTCACGTTTTGCTCGATAGTTAAAACAGGTACATCAATATGCAACTGATAAAGACCATTAACAAGGAAACCATTTGCAATTTTATTTCTTTCATAAAGAATGTTACAATGGTCCTTAAAGAAGGTGATCACATAACCTTCTTGTGCTAAGCATGAAACAGAAATCAAATTCCTGCTAGCTGCAGGCACATAATAACAGTCTTTTAAAACTAAGTCTAAACCAGATGGTAATCGAAGAGGGTATGTTCCCACGGCTACTGCAGCAACTCTTGCTCCATTACCGACGCGTAGGATCATGTCTCCATCCCTCAGCCTCCTGCTATCCTCAAGACCCTGCATAGAAGTGCACAGATGAGCACTAGAACCAGAGTCAAGCACCCAACTGGATGCAGAAGAAACCGTAAGGTTAGACTCAATAACGAGCATACCTCCAGAAGGACCTTCCTTCTTGTTCTTCAGGGTGGCCAGGTAAGTAGGGCAGTTCCGCTTCCAATGGCCGTCGCTGTTGCAATGGAAACACTTTCCTTTGCCATCGACCTTCTTCTTCGGTTCTGCCTTCTTCTTCTTTGATCCTTCCTACCTTTTGCTTTTTCACAGACTTCTTTTTCTTTCCATAAGACTTTCTTTTGGAAGAAGTCCGTTCCATAGCAAGAACTGAGCCTTTAGAACCTTTCATAGAAAGCTCAGCGGTAACCAGCATATTCATTCAACTCGGCCAAGGAATTTTGAAGTTTATGCATGTGGTAATTCATGATGAATTGCCCATATGCATCAGTCAAGGATTGCAGAATAATATCGTTCTGCAAGTCCAAGTCCAACTTCACACCGAGCTTCTCAAGCTCTTCCATGTCCTTGATCATTGTCAGACAGTGATCTTGGACTGACTGCCCATCACGCATCTTAGCCTTAAAAAGTCATTTCGTGACTTGATATTTGGCTGCGCGACTCTGTTCACCAAACATCTCCTGCAGGTGAGCCAACATTTGGCGAGCAGTCCCGATATCTTCATGTTGGCGCTGGAGCTCATCAGACATCGAGCCCAACATGTAGTATCTGGCCTTATTGTCTTCGTCAATCCATTTTTCCAGAGACGCTCTCTGTTCAGTGGATGGACGAGCTGGTAAGGTGGGAGGGTCCTGGTCCAAAACATGTGTTAACTTCTCTGAACCCAAAACAATTTTGTAGTTCCTGAGCCAATCTTTATAATTGGGTCCAGTCAGTCTATGTGTGTCTAGGATACGTGCCAGTGGGTTGGACGCAGACATTTTCCTGTAGAGAGTCAAAGATTCTAGTTAGATACTGTAATTTTGACTTGACCAATTTGTTTAGGGATTTTATTTTTAAACAAATTAGCTCCCACTATTTTCTCGGATCCCTACACTCCCTCTGTAGAGATGCGAAAATCTCCGCGATTGATGATTTCTAGTGGGTGGTGCGGTCTCACCAACTGACTCATCACCTCACCTAACAGTTATTGGTGATGGGTTAGCCAATGAGTGAACAACTCTTGTTCAATGATTCTCTAATCATGGTGCACCCAAACTTGGTCTCTAATTCATGAATCTCACCGTATCCGGAATATTGATCCACTCCTTAGTTAAGTCAGACCCACCATTTGCATAGACTGGGTTCCTAATTGGGTCTCTCACCGTATCCGGAATATTGAGCCCAACTCATCCTCCAGCCCATAGCATCCAATGCCTAATAGACATGGTTGCGTCTTCCCGGTGCAACTGAGCCACTGTATCCAGCCGAGAACAATCAACCCCGGGAAGGGCCCGCACGTCTACAATGGTGGAAGACCTCAGACTTAATCTTTTCTTAGGGAGAATTGATTCAGGTCTCATTAAACTAGACTTGGCTTAGTCATAACAATTATGACTAACCTAGTGGCATGGGTTCAGCTCGGATTATTGACCACCTCAGATCAGAACTGTGTCAACAGATATGGCCAGGTAAGTGAGACCGGTGGAAGGAATATGCCGTTAACTCGCACAAGAACGCATTCAGGTCGAGTAGCTTCCAATTAAAAACCAGTCGGTCGTCTGTGCCAAACTTACCTTAGACACCAAATTGTTGAGTCAGAACCAATTGGGTTAGCCTACAATCCAGACTCTAACCTCTGAGCCTAATTAGGTCTTGCTTGATCGTGACTCGATCTTGACCCAGACTTAATCCTATTAGGCTGGTCAATTTAAGCATTGTTGATCCCATCTAACCAACTCTTGATTCGGTTTGATCAACCGCTTAGACCTAATTGAGCTACCCAAGCCCGAACCCAGTATTATGAATATGTCTTAGATCTGAAATTCTCAATTTTAGACCTAATTAATATTCCATAAACTTAATTCTTAATTAAGTGGGTTCATAAACAAAATATGCACAATAAATCCTAGGGTTTCAGGATCTAGGGTTTTGCAGAAAGTAAGTTTTGGGTTTCTGATTAAGGACGAACACGCAGCACCCCTACACGTCATAAGAACACCCCATCGAATGGGAAGAGAGGGCCTTTAAACCCTTCTTCGTTCTTATGACCGGACGGCCAAGAGGAACGCCTTAATCAGGAACATGTAAATCTACAAAACAGTTATAGATCTATATCATATATCTCATATACAAATTTAGATCTAATCAAGGCATATTTTGCATACATCTCATGTATCAAATCATGCATGTTTTCAGATCTAAATTATCTCATAATAATCTAAAAAATTAGATTTAAATTGATCTAATCAAAATAAATTCTAATCTAGACAATTATGTAGAACTATTCTACAACTAGTCTAGTCATGCATCTATCATATCTCATATGATATTTAAAATTAAATAATTTTTATTTGCTGTTTATCAGATGTTATTATAACACTTATAATATCAAGAAAATAGTAAATAAGAAGATCTAAAATATGATTTAATCAGATTAAATCAAAGACATGCAAAACTATTCTATAGAACTATTCTATTCTAGAACTAGTCATGCATATCTTCATGTTCTTAGATCCAAATCATTTAATTTTAATTTTTTCTGATTTCAGATCTGATCACATCTCATGTGACATCTGAAATCACTTTATTTTCTAATTAAAATAAAATTAAAATCAGATCTAAACAATTTTAGAACCATGGCTCTGATACCAGTTGAAGGGAAATCCTGATTTCCCGGTCCAGGTTCGTCCAGATCTGATTAGATCAAGAGATATATTTCAAAAATTTTTCTCTTGATCTCAATCAGATCTTGATATGTTTCAGATCTGATTCTTATTATTTTAATAAATAAAATAAAATAAGATAAATTAAATCAAATTTAATTTACCTGATTTGGGTAATCCTATTACCCTGTAGATGATCCTGATTGCAGCGGAAGGTTCTGGATCTTAGCCACGCAAGCGCCTGGCCTCTACCGGTATCCACTCGGGTTGGATCTGGAGATCCTCTTCTTCTCTATCACACCTCCAAAAATCAGATCTGGATCTGATCTGGAGGATCTTCAAAACTCTTTTGAAGATCTGCAGTCGTCCTTTTGCAGCAGCGCAGCCTTCTTGCTTTTGATCGCCTTTCCTTGATCTGAATCGCACCAACCTAAAGTCCAAAACACCTTTTGGACGTGGAGAGCAAGGGGAGAAGAGACTATGGCATGGAGAAGGAGGGGAGAGGCAGCCTTGGGGCGTGGGAAATCTCTATTGAATTAGGGTTGGGCGCAGGGTCTTATTTATAGACCTCTTGTGATCCAACTCCTCTTCCTCTCAACCAATCACAACCCTTTGTGAAATCAGATCTAAATCTGATTGGTTGGAATAGAGACCCCTGGATTCCTCCTTAGAGGGTGCCTAAGACCAGTCAAACTGGATTCTTAGTAGAACTCTGATTGGAATCCAAAAGGGAGGTGGAGTCCTTGTCCAACAAGGACTCCTAGGCGCCTCCTACTTGGGCTCACGCCACCCTTGGCGTGCGCCCTTCTCCTTGCCAGGTTCTGGCAGGGGGACAGGCCCCCACCAGCTCTCCAATAGGTGCATGACATGTGGTCAAAAGTCAAAGGGTCAATGGTCAACGTTTGACCAGTCAAAGGTAGACTTTTGACCAAAGTCAAAGAACAAGAAATGGCAGGTGACCAAAAATGGCAGGTAATGTCTTACAAATAAGACAACCTATTCTGACTTGGACAACCTCCAGTCAGACCATATGAAGGCCTCTGATTGAGCACAAACTCCTTTGGCTCAGTCAGGACAACTTATTTATGATAGTAAAAGAAGAACGTTAGGTTCAATCGAGTGCTAGCACGATTTCCTTGAACCTAATTGAATCTCATTCAGATCAATTGAACTAGATCAGTTCAATTGATGATCACCAGATTCAAACCCTTGTTTGTGTGACCCAGTTAGGTTCAGTTCTGTATGGTAATGGGATATGTCATGATCTCTATCATAGACATCATCGAAACTCCTTTCGATGGATCAGAACTCTTCTGATTCGAACAGCTAGAATGATCGATCATCTAAATCATTCTAATTGCTCCCAAAATCCACCAGTGACACCTAGCAGTATATGGTGGCAACCCATCAGAGCTGAATGCGAACCTCTTGGTGCAGCTACCTGTGTGATTAAGTTCTTCTATCTTGAGCCCCGATCAGATTAGGGTTAAGGTGAACTCGTCAAACCCTAGTCTCTGTCATATGATGTAATCATTCGATTCGAGTCCAATGTGAAAATCTAAATAGAAACTCTTTCTATTATTTCACTCTACCATGGCCATGGGCTTCTGGACTTGATTCTCATGATCATCATAGGGCTGCTCCTCTACCACCGAGGTAGATAGATCCCATCTTGATGCAATCCAGTTCCTACAATGAACATGCTATAGCCAACATACACCTCAGGGTTCCATATGGCTAGGAGACCGAGTAATGGTGTAGTCAAACTATAACACCCTCAAGGTGAACTGCCGATGCATCTCAGGTCAAAGAACCAGACACACTACTGCAGCATCGAGTCAGTCATTGACGAGAAGGTAGACTTCCTAATGACTACTCGAGGTGGTCACGCTCAGTGCCCTCGTTCTCTAACGAGTACCTGTACTCTCGCTCCGGTGTCTCCACACCGTAGACTCAAGACTCATCTACTAAAGAGAAGCGATCGTACACCAACCTTCCGGATCAATCACCATCCTCGTGATGATCCTATGGTCGGGAGCTGTTTATGAGTTAATAATGATTATTCATGTCTTAAATTTTCAACTCTTGAAAATATGAATTATCATTACCATTAACTCAAAGGATGTATCACAGACACTAAATACACATGTGTGATAGAAAATAACCCATTTCATTAATTATAGTCAAAATTATAATTTTGCCCCTAGAAGTGTATTACAAGTGTCAGCCAATTCTGGCTTCTAGGGCACATATATCTAACAAAGACAAGAAGAGGATATTACTATTTGATAGGAAGTACAGTATGAGGTGGAGCTTCAGGAGCCAGAGGGAGTCCAGTACAAGGTGGAGCTCCAGGTGGAGGTAGATCGAGCACGGGATGAGAGGGGATGAGAGACTCGGGAGAACGACATGCAACATCACAAGATGAAGTTTCTATTACTGCAGGAGACTTTTTTGAGTAGATCTTTGGTCAAAATGGATATAGCTATTGATGGAGGTGGGATCGAGTGGCCTGGCTCGATTTTCATGTTTGTCCATCCATGATCAGCAGGCGTGCCCCAGGGCATGGGGGTGAGATGGATCACAAGCTCTCAAAGTTGTGGAGGCTAAATGTCAAGCCGAGATGAAGATTGTTAGAATTTGATGTCTTGAATTCGATCCATAGTAGAGGAGAATTAGTTTTTAGCATAGCAGTCGGATCGGCTCTAATACACGATCGAGCCAGCTCGGATTGAGATCGAGCTGGCTTGGATTGAGGTCAAGCCGACTCGAACCACAATCAAGCCAGCTCTCTTAAGCAAAAAAAATAAGAGTTCAGATGAGATGCAGTCGAGCTAGCTCGATCCCTAATCGAGCCAGCTTAACGAAGGCGAACAGAATACAATGGGGTTTTTCTGTTTGGACTCAGATTATGATTAATCCAATGGATCTATAGGAGTTACATGTGGACCATAGGATCCAATGGCCATGAAATGTTATGATCATGATCTAAAGGTTGAAAAATATTTTAAAACTCCATCAAGGATATATTCGACTTATATTAGGAGAATGAGCCCTGTTAGGATTCCTATGAACTACTGAGAAGAGGCTCATCCTATTTAAAGGGCTAAGGTGCTATGGAGCAAAAAGATGGCATGTGTGGTAAGAGAGGCATATAGAGAGGCTCAGACAGCCATTAAGAGTGCCGAGTATGTGCAGCCCATGAGAAAGAGAAGCAAGAGGTGCATAGCATCCAACGTAGAGGCTGTGAGGGAAAAGCATCTTGTAACTTCTAAGGGTCTCCTTAGGATTCTGAGAGAGCTTTTGTGAGGGTAGCTTCTAGTTGAGAGAGATTTATATATGGTGAGTTGAGAGTGAGTGTTCCCCTCTTGTACCTAATTTTTTCTTGTCCCATGGAGACGAGCCCTTGGACTGATCTACGTACTTGATTGCCTTTATTATTTTATTTTTTTCTTTCTTCCTACCATAATAATTGGTACAAGATCCTGAACAATGGATATCAGAGTGAGTCGATACCCTAATAGATTGGTATCAGAGCGAGTTGTTTCCACAATAGAAAAAACTCCAAAAAGAATGGGCATGAGAGGATTTCCAAGTGTCGGGGTTTTTTGAGTGTTCAAAACCCTAGAATTAGGTTTTAAGGTTTGGGTGGTGAGATCGAGTGTTGTAAGCATCGGATCATCATCAAATTTGAAACACCACTTCATCATCCTCTGAAGTTTATGTTTTGATTTTTTGGAGTATCCAAAAGATCAAAAAGAAGGTGATCAATTAGATCGATCAAGATCAACTATCAAAGATTTCGATGAGGAGCTAGCACTCCAGTGGAGCTGGTCAGGACCAAAAGCTCCGTGTAGATCAACTATAGATGTCAGACAAGTGTGCGGCTACATCATGATGCTAGAGCATATTTTGATGGATTCAGATTGCGAAGATCAGCTATCCATGCATAGATATCGAGTTCTGAACTCGAATTGATCAGCAAATATGATTTGCTGATCGACCATATTTAAATTTTAAATTACATATTAGCATGTCTAAATCCTGAGTAGGATTTTTTTATTTGATCAATGCATGTGTGGGTTATATTAGATTAATCTAATGCTTCTGTTGTAATATTATTCAAAAAATATTTCAAAAAGCATGCTAAAATTCTACGCAATTTTCTTCAAATGGCTTGCCTCCTAAGTGATTTTCGCAAATTTCTTCATAGACTTCTCGAAGGACATAGTCAGCATCGATTGGCCCTACGCATTTGAATAGAGATAATGAGAATGATCTTTTGTATAGATGTCTATTCATCAAAATGTATTGTGAAGCAGTCCATTTGAGTCATTTTGCTTTCGGTGGATCTTCAAGTAAAGTTCCATCGGTGGATATTGGATGATCAAATCCATCCAACTTGGCTTATTATTTATTTGTATCATTTCATTGACTTTGTTGATACTCGACTGTTTTAGGTATTCAATGATAGTCTAGCTGAGTAATTTAGAGGAAGTTGTCACATGTTAAGAGAGTGCGTTAGCTCGATCATTTTCCATCCTCAGAATATAGGAGATTTCAAAATGTCCGAATGTTGATATGAGATCTTTAGCCTTCTAAAGGTACTTCACCATAGTCGAGTCTCGGGCTTTATATTCATCCTTAACATGTTTGGTTATTAGTTGTGAGTCAGTAAATACCTTCAAATTATTCACATCGAGCTCTTTAGCAATTTTCAAGCCAACTAGCAATGCTTCATATTTGGCTTGATTATTAGATGTTTTAAAATTGAATCGAAGGGCATATTCAAAAATAGTCCCTTCAAAATTGGTGAGGATGAGACTGGCTCCACTTCGTTGGGCATTGGATGCTCCATCTATGTGAAGTATCCATGTCGAGTCAAATTTGGTCTTAGAATCTTTCTTTATTTCTGATTTATCATTAGATTCTTGTTTTGCTTTGTCGTCTGTTGCTATGCATTCAACGACAAAATTGGCAAACACTTGCACCTTCATTGATGGTTGTGGATGATTTTGGATGTCAAATTTATTAAGTTTGATTGTCCATTTTGCCATTCGACTTGAAGTATCTAGTCGGTGTAGGATGGCCTTCAGTGGTTAGTCGGTTAACACTACAACTGAATGGGCTTGAAAATATAGCCAGAGTCATTGCATTGAGATGATCAAGGTATAGATCAATTTCTCAACCTTTGAGTATCAAATTTCAGCATTATGAGGCACTTTACTGGTATAGTAAATGGGTCGTTAAGTTTAGTTTTCATCTTCTCGAATAAGGATCGAGCTAACTACTTCTGCCGACGTAGCAATGAAGAGATACAATGTTTCTCCTTCCTTAGGTTTTGCAAGCAATGGTAGGAACATCAAATATTTTTTCAAATCTTCAAAAGATTCTCGGCATTCATCCGACCATGAAAAGTTTTTTACTTGTCATTGAGTCTTGAAGAAGAACAGACATCTCTCAGCCGACTTTGAAATGAATCGATTGAGAGTGGCGATCCTTTCATTCAATTATTATATCTCTTTCTTGAAAGTTGGGTGCTTCATATCGATGATGAGCTTTATTTTTTTGGGTTAGCTTCGATTCTGCACTACGATACAAGGAATCCTAGAAATTTTTTGATAGTTACGTCAAAAGTATATTTGATCAAATTTAACTTCATCCAATGTTGTCAAAGTGTATTAAAGGCTTCTTCTAGGTCTTGAACATGGTCATTAGTTAAAGCACTTTTCATAAGCATGTCGTCGATATAGACTTTCATTATTTCATCTAATTTGGTCTTTAAATACCTTGTTAACTAATCGTTGATAAGTCACTCCGGCATTCTTTAAACTGAATGGCATTACTTTATAATAGTACATGCCTTTATCGATTATGAAAGCTATATGCTCCTCATCTTCTGGCGCCATTCATATCTGGTTGTAACCTATGAAGGCATCCATGAAGGTCAAAAGTCGGTGTTTCAACATTGCATCAACTAGCTGATCGATCTTCGACAAAGAAAAGCTATCCTTCAAACAAGCTTTGTTCAAACTAGTGTAGCCGATGCAAATTCATCATTTTTCATTGGCTTTTATCACCATTACAACATTAGCAAGCCAATTAGGATAGTGTGCTTCTCTGATGAAGTTGGCTGTGAGTAATTTATCTACCTCTTCATTAATGGCCTTCTATCATTCAGGAGCGAATAGTCTTTTCTTTTGTCTCATCGACTTAACTCTCAAATTGATGTTTAATTGGTGAGTTATGATTTCTAGGAAAATGCCTGGCATGTCAGTTGCTGACGAAGCAAATATGTTGGTGTTTGTCCTTAGCAAATCTATTATTTGGCTCCATTCTTGATCGAATAATCAAGATCCGATCGAGATGATTTTTGTTGGATCTGCTTCTTGTAAAGAGATCGATATCAGTTATTCTACCAATTCATCCCTTTCTTCATTTTTCCTCTAATCGAGTTTGTCAATCATCAGAGGATCTTCGAGCTTTACTCCTTCAGTGGAAATCATAAAGCAGCGTCATGCAAGTTGTTGATCTCCATGCATTTCACCGATTTCTTGTTGGATCGAGAATTAGACAAGCAAATGGAAAGTTGATACCACCGCTCTTAGTGTATTGAGTACGGGTTGTTCAAGTATAGCATTATAAGCCAAAGAAACTCAGACAACCATAAAAATAGCGAGAATAGTACTTTGTTATGGTTCGATTCCTACAGTGAGGGGGAGAGTGATTTCTTCTTCCATGCTGACCGCATCTCCGGTGAAATCGACTAATGGTGTCGAGACATTTCTAAGTCGATCCGTAAGCAATCATATTTGAGAGAAAGTTGAGTAAAATAAAACATCGAGTGAGCTTTCATTATCTATAAGAATTTTTTTTATATCATAGTTTGCTATCATCACCGACATGATAACAACATCATTATAAGAAGTTTGAATTTTCTGTACATCATCATCAAAAAAAGAAATAACATTATTATTTCATCATTTCTTAGTCGATTCTTCTTCGAAAGATGCCCCTCAGTCTCTTGATCATCCAAAAATCATGTTGATGACTTCCGCTGTCGGTCCATTATCATTCGATTCCTCTAGTTGGTGCTGAGGTTGCCGATTAGCTAAAGTCGGAGCTAAAGGATTGCATCGATATTTGCCAAGGTACCCTCTACGAATCAGGCTGAAATAGTCATGTCTTCATTGAGGTCCTTGACCTCGAGGGTGGCAGCATTGAAATGTGCCATGAAGTCTCACAATGTCTCTCCTTCATTTTGTTTAATGAAGAAGAGATTGTCAGACATTTGCAGCATCATTCGGCTAGTGCTAAAATAAGCCACAAATGAGTCTTCCAACTACTCAAAGGAGTGTATGCTCTCTGATCATAGCCCAGAATACCAGACTCAAGCAGTTTTTCAAATAGTTGTCGGGAAGCCTTTGCATAAATGAACATCGGAGGCCCCTTGGATCATCATGAGAGTTTTGTTACTCTTTAGATGATCAATCAAATCTGTGGAGCTATCGTACAGCTTCATCTATGGAATTTTGAATCGAGATGGGATTGGTTCATCCATGATTCATCGATAAAATGGGGGGGCTATGTGAATGCTGAGATTGCTGAGACCCCCCCCTCCCCCCCCGATTACTCACCTTCAGTTGGATGAGTTGGCAGTTGATTTCTTTGAACTTGCATTCATGGTCATCGAGCCACTGTAACTGCAAGAAGCCAAGGGTAGAATCCCCTGAAGAAGTCAAAGATAAAGAAATCAATGGTAGATGCAGTCTTTTTTTCTTATGAATGCTACGTCGAAGGGAAGGAGAGATCAATCATCGAGAGTGGCGGGTGGCACAATGTGAGTGCCACAATGGTGATACTCCAATACGATGAGAATATCAAGTTGATTGTCACTCTAGTGAAGGAGATAGAGATCACTGTGAGGAATGGTGATTGTGCCTTGATGGCACTGCTTGTGCCGATGGTTATTCCGCCATCGATTATTATTATTGCTGGAGGCTGTGTACCGCCTCCATCAAAACCTTCATTTGTTGCATTAGTGTAGTGAGTTGTTGAGTCTAGACGTCTGTCGTGATAGCCAAACATAATAAAGAATTAAGATAATTTTTATTTGATATTTTTTAGATGTTATTATTGTTAGATATATGTGCCCTAGAAGCCAGAATTGGCTGACACTTGTAATACACTTCTAGGGGCAAAATTATAATTTTGACTATAATTAATAAAATGGGTTATTTTCTATCACACATGTGTATTTAGTGTCTGTGATACATCCTTTGAGTTAATGGTAATGATAATTCATATTTTCAAGAGTTGAAAATTTAAGACATGAATAATCATTATTAACTCATAAACAGCTCCCGACCATAGGATCATCACGAGGATGGTGATTGATCCGGAAGGTTGGTGTACGATCGCTTCTCTTTAGTAGATGAGTCTTGAGTCTACGGTGTGGAGACACCGGAGCGAGAGTACAGGTACTCGTTAGAGAACGAGGGCACTGAGCGTGACCACCTCGAGTAGTCATTAGGGAAGTCTACCTTCTCGTCAATGACTGACTCGATGCTGCAGTAGTGTGTCTGGTTCTTTGACCTGAGATGCATCGGCAGTTCACCTTGAGGGTGTTATAGTTTGACTACACCATTACTCGGTCTCCTAGCCATATGGAACCCTGAGGTGTATGTTGGCTATAGCATGTTCATTGTAGGAACTGGATTGCATCAAGATGGGATCTATCTACCTCGGTGGTAGAGGAGTAGCCCTATGATGATCATGAGAATCAAGTCCAGAAAGCCCATGGCCATGGTAGAGTGAAATAATAGAAAGAGTTTCTATTTAGATTTTCACATTGGACTCGAATCGAATGATTACATCATATGACAGAGACTAGGGTTTGACGAGTTCACCTTAACCCTAATCTGATCGGGGCTCAAGATAGAAGAACTTAATCACACAGGTAGCTGCACCAAGAGGTTCGCATTCAGCTCTGATGGGTTGCCACCATATACTGCTAGGTGTCACTGGTGGATTTTGGGAGCAATTAGAATGATTTAGATGATCGATCATTCTAGCTGTTCGAATCAGAAGAGTTCTGATCCATCGAAAGGAGTTTCGATGATGTCTATGATAGAGATCATGACATATCCCATTACCATACAGAACTGAACCTAACTGGGTCACACAAACAAGGGTTTGAATCTGGTGATCATCAATTGAACTGATCTAGTTCAATTGATCTGAATGAGATTCAATTAGGTTCAAGGAAATCGTGCTAGCACTCGATTGAACCTAACGTTCTTCTTTTACTATCATAAATAAGTTGTCCTGACTGAGCCAAAGGAGTTTGTGCTCAATCAGAGGCCTTCATATGGTCTGACTGGAGGTTGTCCAAGTCAGAATAGGTTGTCTTATTTGTAAGACATTACCTGCCATTTTTGGTCACCTGCCATTTCTTGTTCTTTGACTTTGGTCAAAAGTCTACCTTTGACTGGTCAAACGTTGACCATTGACCCTTTGACTTTTGACCACATGTCATGCACCTATTGGAGAGCTGGTGGGGGCCTGTCCCCCTGCCAGAACCTGGCAAGGAGAAGGGCGCACGCCAAGGGTGGCGTGAGCCCAAGTAGGAGGCGCCTAGGAGTCCTTGTTGGACAAGGACTCCACCTCCCTTTTGGATTCCAATCAGAGTTCTACTAAGAATCCAGTTTGACTGGTCTTAGGCGCCCTCTAAGGAGGAATCCAGGGGTCTCTATTCCAACCAATCAGATTTAGATCTGATTTCACAAAGGGTTGTGATTGGTTGAGAGGAAGAGGAGTTGGATCACAAGAGGTCTATAAATAAGACCCTGCGCCCAACCCTAATTCTAAGTGCAATTCAATTGAGAAACCCCACGCCCCAAGGCTGCCTCTCCCCTCCTTCTCCATGCCATAGTCTCTTCTCCCCTTGCTCTCCACGTCCAAAAGTGTTTTGGACTTTAGGTTGGTGCGATTCAGATCAAGGAAAGGCGATCAAAAGCAAGAAGGCTGCGCTGCTGCAAAAGGACGACTGCAGATCTTCAAAAGAGTTTTGAAGATCCTCCAGATCAGATCCAGATCTGATTTTTGGAGGTGTGATAGAGAAGAAGAGGATCTCCAGATCCAACCCGAGTGGATACCGGTAGAGGCCAGGCGCTTGCGTGGCTAAGATCCAGAACCTTCCGCTGCAATCAGGATCATCTACAGGGTAATAGGATTACCCAAATCAGGTAAATTAAATTTGATTTAATTTATCTTATTTTATTTTATTTATTAAAATAATAAGAATCAGATCTGAAACATATCAAGATCTGATTGAGATCAAGAGAAAATTTTTGAAATATATCTCTTGATCTAATCAGATCTGGACGAACCTGGACCGGGAAATCAGGATTTCCCTTCAACTGGTATCAGAGCCATGGTTCTAAATTGTTTAGATCTGATTTTAATTTTATTTTAATTAGAAAATAAAGTGATTTCAGATGTCACATGAGATGTGATCAGATCTGAAATCAAAAAAATTAAAATTAAATGATTTGGATCTAAGAACATGAAGATATGCATGACTAGTTCTAGAATAGAATAGTTCTATAGAATAGTTTTGCATGTCTTTGATTTAATCTGATTAAATCATATTTTAGATCTTCTTATTTACTATTTTCTGATATTATAAGTGTTATAATAACATCTGATAAACAGCAAATAAAAATTATTTAATTTTAAATATCATATGAGATATGATTAGATGCATGACTAGACTAGTTGTAGAATAGTTCTACATAATTGTCTAGATTAGAATTTATTTTGATTAGATCAATTTAAATCTAATTTTTTAGATTATTATGTGATAATTTAGATCTGAAAACATGCATGATTATGATACATGAGATGTATGCAAAATATGCCTTGATTAGATCTAAATTTGTATATGAGATATATGATATAGATCTATAACTGTTTTGTAGATTTACATGTTCCTGATTAAGGCGTTCCTCTTGGCCGTCCGGTCATAAGAACGAAGAAGGGTTTAAAGGCCCTCTCTTCCCATTCGATGGGGTGTTCTTATGACGTGTAGGGGTGCTGCGTGTTCGTCCTTAATCAGAAACCCAAAACTTACTTTCTGCAAAACCCTAGATCCTGAAACCCTAGGATTTATTGTGCATATTTTGTTTATGAACCCACTTAATTAAGAATTAAGTTTATGGAATATTAATTAGGTCTAAAATTGAGAATTTCAGATCTAAGACATATTCATAATACTGGGTTCGGGCTTGGGTAGCTCAATTAGGTCTAAGCGGTTGATCAAACCGAATCAAGAGTTGGTTAGATGGGATCAACAATGCTTAAATTGACCAGCCTAATAGGATTAAGTCTGGGTCAAGATCGAGTCACGATCAAGCAAGACCTAATTAGGCTCAGAGGTTAGAGTCTGGATTGTAGGCTAACCCAATTGGTTCTGACTCAACAATTTGGTGTCTAAGGTAAGTTTGGCACAGACGACCGACTGGTTTTTAATTGGAAGCTACTCGACCTGAATGCGTTCTTGTGCGAGTTAACGGCATATTCCTTCCACCGGTCTCACTTACCTGGCCATATCTGTTGACACAGTTCTGATCTGAGGTGGTCAATAATCCGAGCTGACCCATGCCACTAGGTTAGTCATAATTGTTATGACTAAGCCAAGTCTAGTTTAATGAGACCTGAATCAATTCTCCCTAAGAAAAGATTAAGTCCGAGGTCTTCCACCATTGTAGACGTGCGGGCCCTTCCCGGGGTTGATTGTTCTCGGCTGGATACAGTGGCTCAGTTGCACCGGGAAGATGCAACCATGTCTATTAGGCATTGGATGCTATGGGCTGGAGGATGAGTTGGGCTCAATATTTCGGATACGGTGAGAGACCCAATTAGGAACCCAGTCTATGCAAATGGTGGGTCTGACTTAACTAAGGAGTGGATCAATATTCCGGATACGGTGAGATTCATGAATTAGAGACCAAGTTTGGGTGCACCATGATTAGAGAATCATTGAACAAGAGTTGTTCACTCATTGGCTAACCCATCACCAATAACTGTTAGGTGAGGTGATGAGTCAGTTGGTGAGACCGCACCACCCACTAGAAATCATCAATCGCGGAGATTTTCGCATCTCTACAGAGGGAGTGTAGGGATCCGAGAAAATAGTGGGAGCTAATTTGTTTAAAAATAAAATCCCTAAACAAATTGGTCAAGTCAAAATTACAGTATCTAACTAGAATCTTTGACTCTCTACAGGAAAATGTCTGCGTCCAACCCACTGGCACGTATCCTAGACACACATAGACTGACTGGACCCAATTATAAAGATTGGCTCAGGAACTACAAAATTGTTTTGGGTTCAGAGAAGTTAACACATGTTTTGGACCAGGACCCTCCCACCTTACCAGCTCGTCCATCCACTGAACAGAGAGCGTCTCTGGAAAAATGGATTGACGAAGACAATAAGGCCAGATACTACATGTTGGGCTCGATGTCTGATGAGCTCCAGCGCCAACATGAAGATATCGGGACTGCTCGCCAAATGTTGGCTCACCTGCAGGAGATGTTTGGTGAACAGAGTCGCGCAGCCAAATATCAAGTCACAAAATGACTTTTTAAGGCTAAGATGCGTGATGGGCAGTCAGTCCAAGATCACTGTCTGACAATGATCAAGGACATGGAAGAGCTTGAGAAGCTCGGTGTGAAGTTGGACTTGGATCTGCAGAACGATATTATTCTGCAATCCTTGACTGATGCATATGGGCAATTCATCATGAATTACCACATGCATAAACTTCAAAATTCCTTGGCCGAGTTGATGAATATGCTGGTTACCGCTGAGCTTTCTATGAAAGGTTCTAAAGGCTCAGTTCTTGCTATGGAACGGACTTCTTCCAAAAGAAAGTCTTATGGAAAGAAAAAGAAGTCTGTGAAAAAGCAAAAGGTGGAAGGATCAAAGAAGAAGAAGGCAGAACCGAAGAAGAAGGTCGATGGCAAAGGAAAGTGTTTCCATTGCAACAGCGACGGCCATTGGAAGCGGAACTGCCCTACTTACCTGGCCACCCTGAAGAACAAGAAGGAAGGTCCTTCTGGAGGTATGCTCGTTATTGAGTCTAACCTTACGGTTTCTTCTGCATCCAGTTGGGTGCTTGACTCTGGTTCTAGTGCTCATCTGTGCACTTCTATGCAGGGTCTTGAGGATAGCAGGAGGCTGAGGGATGGAGACATGATCCTACGCGTCGGTAATGGAGCAAGAGTTGCTGCAGTAGCCGTGGGAACATACCCTCTGCGATTACCATCTGGTTTAGACTTAGTTTTAAAAGACTGTTATTATGTGCCTGCAGCTAGCAGGAATTTGATTTCTGTTTCATGCTTAGCACAAGAAGGTTATGTGATCACCTTCTTTAAGGACCATTGTAACATTCTTTATGAAAGAAATAAAATTGCAAATGGTTTCCTTGTTAATGGTCTTTATCAGTTGCATATTGATGTACCTGTTTTAACTATCGAGCAAAACGTGAATGCCAAACGACCTAGGGATAGTCCAAACGACAGATATCTATGGCACCTGAGATTAGGTCATATAGCAGAAGATAGGATTAACAAATTGGAGAAAAATGGGCTATTGAGTCCATTGACTTTTGAGTCATATCCAACTTGTGAATCTTGTCTTCAAGGCAAAATGACTAAACTCCCTTTTGTTGGACATGGGGAGAGGGCCACAGATCTCCTTGCCCTAGTACATACTGATGTGTGCGGCCCATTCGATGTGCCGGCTAGAGGCAATTTTGTCTACTTCATTACCTTTACCGATGATCTGTCTAGGTATGGGTATGTGTATCTTATGAGACACAAGTCTGAAGCCTTTGAAAAGTTCAAAGAATTCAGACATGAAGTAGAAAAACAAACTGGAAAACCCATTAAGGTTCTTCGATCAGATCGAGGAGGTGAATACCTTAGCTGGGAATTCCTAGACTATCTTAAGGAAAATGGCATAGTCTCTCAATGGACTCCACCAGGAACACCTCAACTCAACGGGTTTCAGAACGGAGAAATCGGACTCTATTGGATATGGTTCGATCCATGATGAGCTTCACAGACCTCCCTGATTTTCTTTACTTGGTATCAGAGGCCATGGCTTCTAAAAATATTTAGATCTGATTTTAATTTTATTTAATTAAAAAAATAAAGTGATTTTAGATGTCACATGAGATGCTGATCAGATCTGAAATCAAAAAAATTAAAATTAAATGATTTGGATCTAAGAACATGAAGAATGATGACTAAGTTCTTAGAATAGAATCAGCTTTATAGAATAGTTTTTGCCATGTTCTTTGATTTTAATCTGATTAAATCATATTTTAGATCTTCCTTATTTACTATTTCTGATATTAAAGTGTTATAAAAACATCTGATAAACAGGTAAATAAAAATTATTTAATTTGCTTGAATAATCATATGGATATGATGATGCATGACTAGGATAGTTGTAGAATAGTTCTACATAATTATCTAGATTTAGAATTATTGTGATTAGATCAATTTAAATCTAATTTTTTTAGATTATTATGTGATTAATTTAGATTCTGAAACATGCATGATTATGATACATGAGATGTATGCAAAATTATAGCCTTATAGATCTAAATTTGTATATGAATATATGATATAGATCTATAACTGTTTTTTGTAATTTACAATTCTGATTAAGGCGTTCCTCTTGGCCGTCCGATCATAAGAATGAAGAAGGGTTTAAGGCCCTCTCTTCCCATTCGATGGGGTATTCGTATGACGTGTAGGGGTTGCTGCTGCTGTTTTGTCTAATCAGAAAATGCAAAAACTACTTTCTGCCAAAAACCCTAATCCTGAAACCCTAGGATTTATTGGCATATTTTGTTTATGAACCCACTTAATTAAGAATTAAGTTTATGGAATATTAATGGTCTAAAATTAAGAATTTAGATCTAAGACATATTCAATAATACTGGTTCGGGCATTGGGTAGCTCAATTAGTCTAAGCGATTGATCAAACCGAAATCAAGAGGTGTTTAGATGGGATCAACAATACTTAAAATTTGACCAGCCTGAATAGGATTAAGTCTGGGTTCAAGATTGATCACGTCAGCAAGACCTAATTAGGCTCAGAGGTTAGAGTCTGGATTGTAGGCTAACCCAATTGATTCTGACTCAACCAATTTGGATGTCTAAGGTAAGTTATGGCACAGACGGACTGACTGGTTTAATTGAAACTACTCGACCTGAATGCTTTCTTGTGCGTTAACGAACAATAATCCTTCCACCGATCTCACTTACCTGGCCATAATCTAGTTAACACAGTTCTGATCTGAGGTGGTCAATAATCGATCTTCAAAAGAGTTTTGAAGATCCTCCAGATCAGATCCAGATCTGATTTTTGGAGGCGTGATAGAGAAGAAGAGGATCTCCAGATCCAACCCAAGTGGATACCGGTAGAGGCCAGGTGCTTGCGTGGCTAGATCCAGAACCTTCCGCTGCAATCAGGATCATCTACAGGGTAATAGGATTACCCAAATCAGGTAAATTAAATTTGATTTAATTTATCTTATTTTATTTTATTTATTAAAATAATAAGAATCAGATCTAAAATATATCAAGATCTGATTGGGATCAAGAGAAAATTTTTGAAATATATCTCTTGATCTGATCAGATCTGAACGAACCTGGATCGGAAAATCAGGATTTCCCTTCACCTATTGCTAGAGAAAGTCACCTACAAAAGAAATCCATACTGATCGAAAATATTTCTGGTGGGGACCCTCTGATGCTTAAGTTAGAGGAGGATTGATGAACAGGATAATCAAAGTAGAATTAGGCAAAATTTAGCCTAGAATTATCTTACCAAAGTACTCGATTTACTCTCTTTTTATAGGTGAATAAATTAGTAATCGTTTATAACGATTAGATATCGTGGATCTTGCTAATTTCGATATTAAGTGAATAGTTAATGCTCATTATGTGATTATGAAGAAATCGTTGTGTGCGTTCTATACCAAGAATGTAGATCATGCCGACTATATGTCAGTTATATCGATCATTGATCAGTATCCAGGTGATATTCCGATCGGTCAGTGGTTTTTCATTTTTGGAGTTGTACCATTTGGAGAATCAATTGGCAATTACCGACCAATCATCAGTCGAGAGGTTTATAGTCGAAAGTTGGTCATCCATAGGATATGTCGATTATATGTCAGGCGCAAGATTAGTTGAAAGTTGATTGAGATTGTCCATCCGACTTATTATGGTCTCTTGTCATTCAGGAATTCGTTGTGATCGTCATTTAGTCGATAGTACCAACCATTAGTCGGTGAAGCTAACTGTCGCTCGTTGTTCGAACACTAAATTGGGATGCCAAGTTAATGAACCCAACAGTCCAAATGATATGACTCCAAGAATGGACAACCGCTGACCAACTAGAATATCAACTGGATGCCGATCAATGATCGGTATGACCGACATATAGTCGGCAAAACCTACATTCTCAGTATAGAACATGCATAACGATTTTTTCATAATCACATAATGAGCATTAACTACTCACTTAATGTCGGAATTAGTGGAACCCATGACATCTAACCGTTACAAATAGTTACTAATCTATTCATCTATAAAAAGAAGGTAAACCGAGTACTTTGGTAAGATAATTCTGGACTAAATTCTATCTAATTCTACTTTGATTATCCTGTTTACCAATTTTTCTCTAACTTAAGCATCAGAGGGTCCCCATCGAAAATATTTTTGGTCAGTATGGACTTCTTTTGCAGGTGACTTTCTCCGACGACGGGCGCATCAAAGATAACACCGATTATAAAATCAAGATTGCAGACTTACTAGAATAAATACATGCCAACATCCATGTAAAGCTTCTTTGACGATTTCCTCCCGCAATGATCAATTTCAGTCAAAGTTTCCAACTTGTCCAGTCATATGCTTTTCTTAAGGCAATTTGACAAATCAGGAAACACGCTGTTATACTAGTTTTAATACAAGCAGTCTTATCCATGCTAATTAGATTTCAAATCACAACTTTAAGTTTGTTGCTAGGACGACAACCTTTAAGGCTCCATTGTCAGGACTTGCTGATCTGAAGTTAGTAGCATATTCAGTCATCTTTCTTGGAAATCAATGCGAGGAAAGATTAGTTAAATCTTTCCAAGCTAACAATGCCATCCTGCAATATATGAAGAAAAAATTCATCACATCATGTTTAACAATATTAATTCTAACAAGATTGACAAATTCTTACAGAAAAGCTATTGGGACCTGGGGCTTGCTGCAACCAGGTTGAAACTTTCCAAGCTAACAATGCCACCCTGCAATATGAAGAAAAAATTCATCACATCATGTTTAACAGTATTAATTCTAACAAGATTGACAAATTCATACAGAAAAGCTATTGGGACCTGAGGCTTGCTGCAACCAGGTTGAAAAGAGCATCCTCAAGTCATCTCCAGCAAAATTCGCTTCTAAGCACTCAGCCTTAAAATCACTTGAAAAAGAATTCCAATAAACTGATATCCAAGTTTTATCTTCTTTTCCTAACATATCAGAATAGAAATCAAAGAAAACCTTACTGATGCTGCATGTGTACGGAGCTCCAAATCGTGTTGAATGTTAGAGACAGATGTTAAGCATGCTAGTAAGCAACAACAACACTCTTAAATTCAGGAGCCCAGACGAAACTGAAAGGAGCTACAGATGTCCAAAGAAGCACCAATTGTCGACACTGTATACGATTGACATAGTAGAAGCCTAAAATCAATGTCAAAATTTCTGATAACTAGTGACCTAAGTGACCTTCAAAGCAGGCAATGATGAAGATATTGCATTTTGGCATGATTTATGGTCTTCCTCAGATCCATTAAAATTTCTATTTCCTATTTTCTTCATCTTTGTTAAATCACCAGACTCTCAATAGCTGAATTTATGAAGAAAATCAATCAAGTTGACCAAATTTTCAATCCCTTAAGTCCAAGGGGAAGAGAGGAGCTTCAAAGACTCAAGGTCCTGCTAACCTCCCTAAACCACTCCAATGGCAAAGACGAAATTCTTTAGGGATGGTGCTTAACTGGTAAATTCTTTGTCAAAAACTACTACAACTTTCTTTGCCATGGAGAAATTATTTCTCGAATAGCCAAGATTATTTGGAAACTACCACTACTAGAAAAAATAAAGTTCTTCAATTGGTTAGCCTACCATAACGAAATCTTAATAGCTAAAGGTTTCAAGAAGAAGAAAGGAGCAGGCCCTTCAAGGCATATTATGTGTGGTAAAGTGGAAAAAAACTATAGATCACCTATTTTTAATCTGTTATTTCGTTCAAGATGTTTGAGCTCTACTTCTGTCAGAACTTAAAATACCATGATCATCTGAAATAGTTAAAAATCTCTAGCCAAACCGGAGAAGATTCATCAAAGATAAAAGACAAAAAATGGCTTTGGATTGTCTGGTAGCAACCATCTATTGGTGCATCTGTTTAGAAAGAAATCATAGGACTTTAAGGAGGGAGGCGACAACACCGCAAGTGGGTGAGCCACTTTGCTTCTGAAGAGCTGGACTAGTGCCTACTCAGGCAATTTTAGGAGTACAATAGAAGGCCTACTCAAAGAAATGCAGAATAGATATCATGCATGGTCAAAGCTCATTTGACCTTTTAGAAGCTCACAATCTTGATTTTTAAGGTAGACAATCTCACAATCTCATTAAAAAATCATGCATGGCCCTGGCATTAATAGCATTGACAAGGCCTCGCCGGGCATGCATAGAATCAAGCCATCCTTGTAAATATTCCATCTTCCAATAAAATAGGGTGGGTCAACCTCCCTTTCAATCCAAAAAAAAAAAAAGTCTAGCGACCTAAGATAATCACTGTGCAATCAGGTTAGCAAAGTTCTCATGGAAGTCCAGTCTAAATTGTCAAACCCAAGAGATAATTCAAGCAGAATGTAATGCTCATCCTGATACAAAAATTGTTAATTAATAATTCGCATACTTGTGGTGGTCCTAGCACTTAGTGTGATCCTGGTAGCGATACAAGTAACCCTTATAATCATGGAGGTAATATTGATCTTGATGGTGGTGCTTCTAGTAATCATTCAGATGTTTATGGACGGTGCTAATGCTTATTGTAGTATCAGTACTAATTTTTCTTCTGCTAGATAGAGGTCCTGGTACCTTATGTGGGAATAATGCTTGGAATGCTGGTGGGAGCCATCATACTAATGCTGTTTTACATGCTTACGATGATCCAACCCCGCACACCCACACCCACCCCCTCCTCCTTTTTATTCACTGGGAAGCAATCCCAATTTTAATTGGTACAACAGTTTTTGATACTACTTGTCCTCCGACCCAAGCACGGATGCGCCCCAAACCCAAGAGTGGGGGAAGAAATTTTTGATGGATAACACTCTGAACCACCAATCTCTCAGCTACGAGGCGAGAAGGTGCAACAACGGAGCTAATTGCTTAGGTACAAAGGGTGAGCAAAGTGATTTGGAAGCAGCCATCTGGCTTCTAGATGCAACCGCTCCTATTTCTTAGCGATGTGAGAATAACAAAGCTGTGGGTTTGGAGTGCCAGAAATATCAGCATTAATAGGGCTTATACGGTCAATGTCGGCGAAGGCAGAAGCATCAACATGGCGAAACTGTACTAATGGCGTACCAGGGAAGGAAAAGTTCTTAAAAGTTAGGGCCATATGCGGGGATTCGGCTACTACAATTTAACCATGTTTACGTTAATACGAATCACATGAGGGTATGTTTGGCTGTGTTGAGCTGGGCTCTAAAATAAGAATGAAAATGAGTGATTTTTGTTCAAATTATTTGGTTTGGAGAATTTCCTTTTTCATTCTGATGAGAATAAAAATATTTTAATACCCCAAAATCCAACCTATGCTCTCTTCTAATACTAAAATTTGATTTTGATTCCTATTTTGATTCCGATCACAAATTGTATTGGAGGATATAGCTATTCCAATTTTTATTTTATTTATTTTAATTTTAATTTCAACTTTAATTCCGATTACAATTCAAATGCACCCTAAATTTCTTAGCCTCTTTTTGTTCTTAAAATTTGAGTCTCTTTATTTCATAAAACAAGAATGGTGAGCCTTTTGACTGAACATTTTTATTTTGTAGAAACACATCTTTCTATATGCATTTATTCTTTGGTTCCATTCGAGTGTATTTGGTTCACAATCAAAATTAGAATCAAATCAAAATGCATTAGAATGAGAATTGAAATGGTCATATTTTCAGATGAGTTTGATCCATAATTGATAAAGATGCAAATAAGTTAAGTTGTTTGTAAGCTATTTGAGCTCGACCCGAATTCAAATTCGACTTGACTCAGCTAATATCGAGCTTGAGTCAAGCTCAAGTAGCTCGAATAATTTCTCGAGTTGAGTTCAAGTAATAAAATACTTAGCTCGAAAGCTCATGAACTTATTCAAAATTATATATATATTTAATAATGTTATATTTATTTATAATATATTAAGACTCGAATGCTCAGTTGATATTAAGTCGAGTCAAGTCGATCTCGAATATTATCTTTTTTCATCGAGTTAAGCTTGAACTTAGGATATTAAGACTCGATCAATTTAGAATCGAGTTTCGAACCGAAATATTTAGAATCAAGTCAAGCTTAAGCTTTTAGCTATTCTACTTGGCTCGATTTGATTGGACTCCTAATTATTGAAATTAGAGTAAATATTTGAATGAGATTTAATATTAAGGGAGAGTTATTGGGTTTTTGCATATTGGAGTATTTTCATTCCATTAGGAATAGGACTCTTTCCAACCAAATGACTGAAATGAAAATCATTACTTCTACTTCTTATTACAGAGTCAACTCTTCCCAACCAAGTATACGCTATAACTATCCTATTCTCTCTCTCTCTCTCTCTCTCTCTCTCTCTCTCTCTCTCTCTCTCATCTTCTTGGTAAAAGGGTGTACATCTAATGCAGTGCACAGAGATAGCTCTATTTCAAATAACCCTCCCTAGTGAAACCATAATAAAAGTGGGATTTGACCTGGATTTTTTTGTACCGTTACCCAAAGACATAACAATCTTGCTGAGCTAGTATCTAACTACGTCAATCTTAAAGGTATATGCATAGACAAATAGAACAGATCTAAAATTTTACCAAGTTAAGGAGATAGGTGGCACCTTTCGTCCGCTTTCTTTTTTATCCTCTCACTTTTATGCTTTTTTTCAAGGAACTTGGACAACCAAAAACTAGCCTAAATACCGAAATAAGGATGGTTGAGTTTTATGTAGAATAGTATATATACTACATAGAGTAGATCAATCATGCCATCCCAAGATTCAAAACAAACACCAAACAAAAAAATTATGGAGAATTATGAGAGAAAAAAATTATAAAAGAATAAAAATTAGAAGAGAAATAAATTTATTCTAAAAAGTATAAGGTCCAAAACCTCACAAAATAGTCTCCACATACACAAAAATTCTCTCCTCTCTTTTTCTTCCCACACCCTTCTCTACTGTTTTTTCACTTATTAAAGAAACACCAAGGTTCCCTTCAAATAGACATCATATGGATAGGAGTTTAACTTCTATTTGAACTTACAAATCAAGAACCCATTTGGACACAAATTCTAAAAGCCTTTAGAAGAAAATAATTAAATAAAGTAAATTCTAAAGTTGTTAAAATTAATAACCAATCAAAAATAAAATTCTAATTAGATTTGGATTTTAGACTTGGCAATGAATCTCAACATTCTTCCTCATTGCAAAATTCATATAAAAAATGCTGAACGTGTCAATGTCATGAACCACCATCATGGCCATTGCCATCATCGCTGCAGTTACAGGAACATGTAATAATTTGTTGAATCAATAATTAAATAATGGAACTTCTTTATTGGCATGAACAATAATTTTTTTACCGGCTCCTCTTTAATGCATATATCAAAATTGATAATGTCCTACAATGCTTTCTTTGACACTGACTCTATGATCATAATGTTGAGATTTTTTTGAACTTCTAGCTCATCTGAATGAACATCAAATTGCCAATTATATTTACTATGAGCATCAGCTGTTACCTACACACAAGTAAAATTAAAAATAAAAAATTGATCATTTCTGCATGCTCTCAATTGTATTGTTTCAAGAATTTGCATAAAGTTGTCTTCTTCTGGACATGGAATCAACTCCTTATGTATTGAGTCTTCTAACTGTTCATATTTGGAGTATCTTTAAAATCAATCGATACTAAGACACAATAAGAATTATCTCTATCAAGCATATCTTTATGTTGCTTAATTTCTAAAGCTATTTCAAAATTAGTTAGCTCTTCATGTTCATGACTAACTAAATTTCCACAAGAAACGTCCAGATCTTGGATAACTATAGCATAAGATACCTCCACATGATTTGATTCCTCGATACATATTTCCATAACCAGATCAATTATGGCATCCATTCTTTTCCTGAGCAATTTTAAAATTAATGGATTATTCTATCACTATCTCTTCTGAACTTGATGTAGTAACCATCTTATCAAACTTTTCTTGCTCAAGATTTTTTTTTGGACTTGATTAATCCCCAAGTAGATCAACCTTGTCATATGCTTTGAGTCATTAGAACTTAATCTAGTAGAAGATGTGGGAGATAAATCATCAATACTTTGAATAGGATAAAGTAAATCATCGATAGTAGCAATAGCATCAGAACCAATTTAATCATATAAAAAATCAAATATCTCTCTATAACAGATGATTAAAACACACATAATCAATAATTCAGTCATGAGCAAAATCAATATCTGGCATATGAGAAGAAGTAGAAATACATGCATATGACGATCAAGATTAAAATCAACAATAATAGTAGTAAGAGCCCAACTACCATTTTCTTTCTCTTCCTCATGCTCTGATGTAAAGAATGCAATATTAGATTGTTTGAGCTTCACCCTATAATCTTGAATTTTATGGCCAAATTTTCATACCTATAGCAACTCCTCTTAAATTTATAATTTTTCTTTTGATTAGGATTTTTGTCCTTCTCAGATTCTCTAATTGGCCTTTTTTTCTAAATTCTTAAAATTATTATTCCACTTCTTATTTTTATTTTTTCTACTAGAAAATAAAGCCTTTTCTTTCTAAGAAAATATCATCAAATCATGCATTTGAGTATTAAGTATTTCTTAATTAATAAGTATATTTTTTAATCTACTAATATAAATTGTTGAGCCCATTCAGAGATAGCTAGCATATAAACACTATAATTTTTATTCAAAACAAAAACTAACAGTCAACTCCATTTATTTTCATATTATGAAAATTTGGATCAAGCATACCAAGCACATCAAATAGTTTCTTTTCTTTTAAAAAATATTAAAAAATTATAAAATTACATTGTTTGAGAGCATCAATCTTGTTTTTCAAAAATTGAAGCCGAATCTTATTAGTCTTTGAGTGGAGAGTAGCAAAAACATCTCATACCTTTTAATTTGGTCTCCTGTATATCTGAATATGCTAAAAAGTATCTTCATCCACATTTATTAGAAGAATATAAACTGCATTTGTAGGTTTGGTTTTCCATGTATTACTCGCTTCTGCATTATCCAGAGTGGCTTCACCATATCTATTCCATCCACTATCTTCGATAAATCTTTCCAACCAAATAAGATTTGATGCAGGTTTTCTAAAATACATAAATGGTATTGTTCAATATTTTGATCTTAGTAACTTCTGATGATTTTTTTAATCACCAAATAAGAGTCCACATATTTATATCACTACACAATAAATTACTAAAACTCTTCAACCAAGCCAAGCTACTAATATACAAATCACCAATCTCCAAGCCTATAGCTCGGGCCATGTATGTTATATGGAATAGATCAATTGTGCAAGTCTAAGATCCAAAACAAACACCAAACAAAAAAGTTACAGAGAATCATGAGAGAAAAAAAATGGAAAAATAAAAATTAGGGAGAGAAGAATAAATTTATTCAAAGAAGTATAAAGATAAAAACCTCTACACATACAAAAAAATCTTTCTCCTCTCTTTCTTCCCACACCCTTCTCTATAGTTTTTCTGCTTATTAAGAAGACACCAAGGGTTCCTTTAAATAAACATCATATGAGTAGGAGTTTATCTCCTATTTGAACTCATAAATAAAAGACCCACTAAGATATAAATTCTAAAAATCTTTTTAAAAAAATAATTAAATAAAGTGAATCTTAAAATTATTTAAATTAACGACTAACCAAAAATAAAATCCTAATTGGATTTGGACTTTGGACTTGGCAATGAATCTCAACATTCTAATCCCTTGAATCAAGACCTTTACTACGAACTCAGCTTGTTGGCGATCCCAACTCAGTGAAAGAACTTATTGTATGTGCTTCTAAATTATTAGGGGATGTTTGGTTCACACTAGAATAATTAGAATGTTCCATATCTTCCGAAGCGTTTTAGCTCGTGAGTAAAATCTGATTTGAATGGAGATTAGAATCCTAAGGAGAAAATCTAGATTGGGTTTTTGAGGGGTTGGGCATTCTCATTCTACCATGGAATTAAAATCAGAATGAGACTCCCTCCAACCAAACGGTTGAAATGAGAGCCATCCATGGCCCCAACTCACCCTAACCAAACACCCCCCTTAATTCAGGTGCCCAAGCTTGTCTTATCTCTAATTCATTCCATCATAGAAATTGATGAGTGATCATAGAACCAGGTTAGAGAACTCAAGGATCAGGCTAGAATTTGAGCCGGAGCAACCTTCAGCAAATGTGGTAGAAGCCTAACAAGAACACCCGGTCACGATCTTGGGCTTAAGAGGTTATCCTCTTCCGCATCATTTTGCCCAATGAAAAGATCCTAAAAGATGGTCAGGTGTGATATAAGCAAGCCCGTTCCGGACCAGGGAAACCATGGGCTCACTGGTTTGAGCCCGAGATGTGAACTTTAATCAAGAACTGGAAGGTTGGTGAGAACGGAGAAATCGGAAGAATGCTCATTGAGAAAGTAATATTCTAATCCCTGATGGTTTACTTATCAATACCAAAGTTATTATTAGTTAGTAGCCATGGGACAGGTTAGTTGCTTAAGAAAACCACACGCATAGATCTCACAATGAATACACGAACCCAGACACAAGACAACAACAGTTACTAATTAATATGCAGTATAGAGTTCTGACTGCTGAATAAACGTTTATGAAACAAATAAACTAAGGTCCAACGATTACTCTTCGAAATGGGTATTACCACTGGGGTTCATCAAACTTAGAACAAACATCGTTAGCATAAACGGTAAATCTGTTAGCAAATATTCTTTCGATTCCACGTGGTTAAGTTATGCTAAGATCCTCGAAATTTACACTAAAAGAAACATGCATCCAAGGTTTCATTGATGGGAAAAGGTACAATATAACTACGTAATGTACGATAGACCTAGAGCACGCCACACCATTATTCATCTGAAGCATCATTGCTTCAAGTCTAGTTGCTAGACATCTCATTCTTACACCCCACCCTCAAAGTTTTGTAAAGATGAGGAGGAGACCACTGTAATATCACATAAAATGGTAGAACAGAGGAAACAAGATGGGAGTAACTAAAGCAGCTGCGCTACTTCCATACTACGGGTAGAAGACAAGAACCACATACTAAGGTAGAGAAAACAGGGAGATAAAATGGGAAGCAACTTTTTATTTCTGGCTCATCGTTACTCCTCGAGTTCTTTCTCTCGTCTGCCACGAAATCCTGCAAAAGAATCCCAGGTTTCATTTGGTTAGAGTGGAAAGACAAGAATCACTTCAAAAAAAAGGGTATCACACATTCATTTCTCTTCCAGTGATATGTAAATTGACCAAATCATTTGTCAAAACTAAAAGTTGCAAGAATAACTAATAGATAAAAGATGAATTAGAAAACAAAATCTTATAAAATGTAACGTGTCACAATGAGACTAAGTATAAAATAACATAAAGAAATACCCCTATAACATTTGGAACCGACCACTAGTAACAAAGCACGAGGACAGGAAATGAAACGCAATGGATGATATAAAATACTGAAAATTAAACTCCAATAACCGATTTCGACTTGATCCCGGTAAATTATTTGTTGAGTTCGGATTAGAAGACTCAAGAAAGAAGATTATTTACAATAGCGACGACACGCAAATAAAAAGCGGTTGTAACGTAGAAAACTCCAAAAGGATGAACAGGACAACTTTACCGACCATGTGAGCCAATACATACCCAGTATCAATAAAAAAAAAAAGATATTTTGAGGTGAAAACCGATCAAATTCATCTAGAGAACAAGAGGGAGTATCTGCATTCTAATTTAAACAAATGCAGAAATATAAATCACATCAACATCAATCCATACCCATTAACATGCACCATTCTCCATTTTTCCTTCCAGGATCACATAATCCCAGTTCAATCGAAGTCCAAAATGGAGCCCAAAGGAAACTAAATTCCAATCCAATAAAAGTTTTTAAACCATCATAATCCAATGCCAAAGCAAAAAAAAGATCCAATTTTGATTCAGAAAAATCTAAACTTTCCCAAAACCGACGAGAAACCAAGAAGCGAGCCTCAAAAAGATCGCATTTTTAAGGCGTCTGCACCGTTTTCTATGGCGGGAACGATCTTCTCTTCCTTCTTCGGCTGGCACTCTGGCGGGTACTCGAAGAGGGAAATGGAGAGCTGCTTGTGGGCGACGCCGATGTCAAAGAAGATGACTCCCGAGGAGGGATCGGTGACGACGATCTCACGGACGGGAAGCCAGAGGAAGAGCTCCTCCTGCGTGACGCCGACGACGCCGCGGAGGCCGCCGTAGCTGAGGTTTCCGCGCACCACGCGATCGAAGAAGACGAGGCTGTCGAACCGAGCATAGCAGGGACAGTCGAGATGGACCTCGAGGAGGCCGGAATGGGGGTCGAACGAGAAGGACTCCACCGCGAGGGGGAGGAGCCCCGGGGGAAGACCATTGGCACGGAGGAGATCATAAATGGAGCCGGAGAAGACCAAGGGAAGGAGGAGGACGAGAAAGCCAAGGAGGAGAGGAGCTTGGGAAGCCATGATGGAGACACGAGAGAGAGAGAGGAATAGCGAGCAAGCGAAGAGGGGGTGGGGGGTGTTGGTTT
Source organism: Cocos nucifera (assembly GCA_006176705.1). Classification (NCBI taxonomy): domain Eukaryota; kingdom Viridiplantae; phylum Streptophyta; class Magnoliopsida; order Arecales; family Arecaceae; genus Cocos; species Cocos nucifera. The sequence continues at coordinate 110,327 of QRFJ01000195.1, forward strand.
AAAATGGAGTGGATTTGGTAACAGGACAAATGAGAGCTGAGGGCAAGAGAGGAGAGCGTGGACGGTGTGAGAGCAGGGGAGGGGGGCATGGCTTCCAGTGGGTGAATGGAGGAGGATGAGCTGTATTTGAATTGCCCAAAATAGCCTTGTATGGACATATATTGGAAGCTTTTATTTATATTTTTTATTTTTTATTTTAATTTTGACTGGATGCAGCATTCTTTTGGCCAAAACAAAAGTTATAGACAAAATAAAATTAAAAAAAAAAAAAATTATATATTTTTATAATATTTAAAAATATTTTTATATATTTTAAAAAAATTAAAATTATAAATCGAAGCATAAAATGATGACCACGTCTTCTGGCATGAGATAAAATAAACCGTAAGTAATTCCGCTTACTTACCCATATCAAAACAAGGCACTAGATTAGGATGGCAAACCAAAAAAAAAATAATAAAGTACGGAGGGATGGCACAGACGGCTCATTATGCATAAAGTGATACAGCTAATTATATATAAAATAATCCCCAAGCTATATTTGCTTTAATATGAAAAAATAATCAAATTATTATATATTTTATTCATTAAAATGAAATATGTACACTTTTCTCATTTTTTAAATATTTTTTATATTTATTTATATTATGTGCCATGGAGGAACAAAGTACTTTCGAAAAGTCTCTATCTATTAAAAAAATTGATAATTAAATTACTCCAAGTGAACTCAATTTATTTAAAAGTTATCTTCAAATTATATACTTGAATTTCACAAAGCGAACTGGCAAGTTAGATAACTATAGGGTAGGTTATTCTTATGCTCAAAATGATGATAATATGAATAAGTAATTACACACCAAAAAGTTTTATTATATTTAAGAAGCGAGTATATGTGAATGTAGCGGTAGGAGGCTTTGGAACGCTTGTACACGTATTTGCATATGGTCTTGAGAATGTTTCATGCGAGCCCTCTTTGTCATTTTTTAGTTAAAGCAGAGTTATGAGACACACAACAAGTTAATAGCATAAATTAGCGCCAGAAGTCACATTCTACTGCTACCAGTTTTGGGCATCAAGGGATGGTAAAAGAGAAGGAATCGTCAACTTTGCTTCGGTGGGATTTTGAGGATGCTTTGCTGTCGGTGTTGCTCCAAGAATTTTCCATTTTTGGGTTTGACAAAAAATGTCTAACTTTGCTTTAGCAGGAGCAACCTTAGATACCTTAATTTTTAACAGTGTTAGAACCTTTCTACAGTGATTTTTTTAGGAAAGTTCTTTCAAAAGGGACAGTCATGTTATATTGGGCAAGATAAATTAGTCCTTCGTAGTCGACAATCGGTTGTCACATCGTTAGTGAATTATCATTGACAGGGATTAGAACAGGTCATGTTTCTGTCGCATATATAAAGAATTGGAGCAATCATACGCTCTCTCGGTAAGAAACCAAGTAAAATAGTGGCTCACTTGTACTTAAGATTGATTATTTAAAAAGTTTATATATGTTGCTATAACATAATTTTTTATAGTAATAAAAATTTAAATAAATTATATTTTTGGTTTTTGAATTAAATTAAATTTTTTTAAAAGATCGATAAACTATGAAAAACTAAAAATTTAGTCTTTATATTTTCTAAAATATTTTAATATAAATATTTTTATAGATTTCGATTATTTTTTTTATTGAAAATTTTAGGTGGTGATAATTGGTAGTTGCATGACGAAAAGCATCTAATAAAGATGACGTGATATATGAATATGATGTGATATATAAGTGATGATATGATATAATGAATAAAAATTTTTATTTTACTAACATGATATTAATGATGGCATGGCATCTGCTATAAATTTTTTTTTAAATGTATTCAATCATCGAGTGACATATCAATGCTCATAGATAGCATGGTATTTGCTATAGAAATATTTTTAAAAGTATCTAACCATTAAGTGATACGTTAGCACCCATAGATGACGTGTCAAGATTGATGATGTGGCATGCATATGCTGCAAGTTTTTTTTGAAAATATCTAATCACTAAGTGGCACATCAGCATCTAGATATCATATCGTCACCGATATGCCACATCATTATTCATACTATATCATCATCCATATACCATAAATTATATTTTTTATTTTTTAGATTTTAAAATTATTTTTATATAGTTTTATACTTTAAAAAATCTCTAATTAGATTCTTTGATTTCCAAATATGATTTGATTTAACTTTTCATTGGATGCATTTAAAAAGGCAAAAATGGTAGTGGCTTTCAAAATAAGGAGGCTGAGTCCCAACTTTGAAGATGATCTCAAAGTAGATCAGATTTAAAAATCTAAAGACAGTCATTATAAACATAATGGTGATAATGAAAAAGTATGCAGATCCATATTCTCAATTTTATCATTGCTAAGCTTGCTACCACCATCATTGCCTTTTTTTTTTTTGAAAAAAAATAAATTAATAATTATAAAGATCTTATGCCATATTAGTAAAATAAAATTTTTCATCCATTCCATCATGTTATCACTCATATGTTAAGTCATCCATGTCATGTTATCTTTGTTAGATATTTTTCATCATGTACAGTTATCATCAGCTGGAATTTTTGGCTGAAGAAAGTGATCGAAATTTGGAAAAGAAATCACAATAAAATGATCATAAAAGTATAGAGACCTATAAACTTTAGCTTTTTATATTTTAGACATCTTCTAGCTTAATTTATGCATCAGAAAGTATAATTTATTCTAAAAATTTTTATTAATTAAATAATATAAATAATGTTTTGAAGCCCTTCGTTGTCACTTTAAAATTACTCACACGAGAGAGGGCATCTATTATATATTGGTCCCTAAAGGACGAGCAGTGAGATGGTTTGCTCTAAATTTATAAAATATGAAGGACATCAACGTACATTTCAAAAGCGCCGGATAGCAATGGGAATCGTGTTAGAAGAAGACAGAATGGAAGAGAACGGAGGAAGCGTGGCAGAGGATGGCTTCTAAGGTGCTCGTTGGCCCTGCCCTGCTGAACTGAACAAAGTAAACGAAAAGGAACGAGGATTTGTATTTTAGCCCCTTTGCTTTTTTAGTTCTCCGGTTTTAACGCAAGTAGTGTCCCCTAAAGAACCATGGAAGTTGACAAGGGTTTTTGTCTCACATGCGATACAGTCCTGAAATCAAATCCAAGTATGAGATTGAACTGTAGTTTTTCCCATCTCAGCTATTGGATCTTACCATTGCAAATAAATTTTCAAAATGCATGAAAAATTGGAGTAAATCCTGATATAAATGACCAAAGGTTATCTTCTATCATACATACAATATTTTGATTGTTAAATAATTATCAGAAAACCATAAATTATATAAAATTATAGTAAAGTTCTTTCTTCAAGGGGATAGTGCAAACAAGGAATCAGAAATTGACAAATAATACGAGCAAGGAGGCTGACCGCAAAATATGTGAAGATTATATGACACATTAGCTGTCTTCAAGTTCTCACCTTTTAGTGGGCACAGTTCTTTAATTTAGACTCAGAACGTCGATGATCTCAATATCTTTATGGTCATTAAAGTTATTTTCGGCAATTAAGTCTTTGTTCAATCGATGCTCAACCAAAAAGAAAAATGAGATATTTGTCGAAAAATATTAATTAAATAACATTTTTTTTTTTCCTTTTTTTTGCTCCTTGCAGTTGAGTTTTGAAGTTATTATTATTATTTTTTTAGATTTATGGGCAATCATCATATGATGTAGCAAAAATGAGGTTTTATGATCAACAAAGAGTAAATGTGTGTAGATAATTCAAACAATTCTTAGAGACGTTATCTTTGTGCTCTCGGACGATGGTTTTATGTTCAACATTTAGTATGGTGTTTTTTTTTTTTTTTTTTTTGAGTGTATGGTGTAGATAATTCTTCTATAATTTAAATTGATTAGTATTAATGTCATATTTATTGTAGAACATAAAACAAGTTATCTGCATAATAATATTGATGATAATGGAGATCAAAATGACAGGATGAAACATTCAATTAAATGAAGCTCCTATTCCAAGAAAGAATTGTGCCTTTGGAGGAGTGTAGAAGTTGTATAGAATTTGTTGGAGATAAATTTTGCTTCCGTCAAAGTCCAGTCTGATTCTTAGCCTAATGCAACTGATAATCACGAAAGAGCTTCGATCAAAAATTTTTCCTCCAGTGGCCGAACTTCAGTCGAACTCTTTCAGCATCCGAACTCCTCCAGCGGTCGAACCATAATCGAACTCCTCCAACAGCCGAACTCCTTCCAGCCTTCTTCATCGACCGAACTTCTCCATCAGTCGGACTCCTTTCAGACTTCTATTTCGGTCGGATACCTCCAGAAGTCGGACTCCTCCCAGGCTTCTCCTTCGGTCGGACTTCTCCGTCAGTCGGATTCCTTCCGGACTTCTTCTTTAGTCGGATACCTCTAGAAGCCAGACTTCTTCTTCGATCGAACTTCTCCGTCAGTCAGACTCCTTCCAGACTTCTCCTTCAGTCGGATTCCTTCAGGAGTCGAACTCCTTCCGGACTTTTCCTTCAGTCAAACTTCTCCTTCAACCAAACTCTTCCAGACTTCTTCTTCGATTGGACTTCTCCTTCAATCGAATACCTCTAGGAGCCGAACTCCTTTCGAACTTCTCCTTCAGTCGAATTTCTTCAGTGGTCGAACTCCTTTCGGACACCTCCAGAAGCCGAACTCTTTTCGGATTTCTTCAGGAGTCGAACTTCTTCCAGACTTCTCCTTCAGTCGGATACCTCTAGGAGCTAAACTCCTTCCAAATTTCTCATTCAGTCGGATACCTCCAGGAGCTGGACTCCTCCCAGACTTCTCTTTCAATCAGACTTCTCCATCAGTCAGACTCCTTCCGAACTTCTTCTTTAGTCGGATACCTCCAAGAGTCGAACTCCTTCTGGACTTCTCCTTCAGTCAGATTTCTCTAGGAGTCGAACTCCTTCCGGACTTCTCCTTTAGTCGAATTCCTCCAGCGGCCAAACTCCTTCCGAACACCTCCACGAGCCAAACTCTTTCCGAACTTCTCCTTTAGTCGGATACCTTAGGAGCCGAACTTCTCCTTCAGTCGAATTCCTCCAGCGGTCGAACTCCTTCTGAACACCTTCAGGAGCCAAACTCCTTCCAAATTCCTCCAGGAGCCGAACTCCTTCCGAACTTCTTCAATCAGATTCCTTCGGGAGCCAAACTTCTTTCGAACTTATCTTTCAGTCAGATTTCTTCAGCGGTCAAACTCCTTCCGAACACCCCCAGGAGCCAAACTCCTTCCGGCTTCCTCCAGGAGTCGAACTCCTTTCGGACTTTTTCTTCAGTTAGATTCTTTCAGAAGCCGAACTTCTTCCAAACTTCTTCTTCAATCGGATTCTTCCAGTGGATTACTTTCACATTTCAGCTAGCATTCCTTCCGGATGATCTCCTCTAGCCGTATTCTCCTTAAGAGTCCGAACTCCTCTAGAATTGATATATGTCAAAGTTCTTCACCAACTAATGTTTGCTTCCTCCGAACTTCGACTATTAAATCTCAATGAATGAAAACATCATGACAGGCGGCACCTCTCTCTCCGTAATAAATCACACGCGGCCTTGAGCGATCCACTACTGGACGGTCACTATCAATCTACTATAAGCGATACCTCTCTCTTCGTAACAAACTCCACGCGGTCCTGAGTGGTCTACTATTGGACGATTATGGCTGTCACTATCAGTCTGCTACAGGCGATACCTCTCTCTATAATAAATCCCATGCAGCTTCGAGCGGCCCATTATCGAACGGTTATGGCTGTCACTATCATTCTGCTACAGGCTCCGTCTATAAAAAAATACCCTCCAGATATATTTTTTCTAAGCTCTCTTCTTCTTCCCAAAACTCTGTCAAATTCTTTCCTGAGCACTCCATTTCTGTTGGCCAGAAGAGCAGACTTAATCATCGAAGGGTCCTGCCAGAGCCACCACTACTGATTCTAAATGAAACTTTATTTTGCAGGTCACCAGCGATGACCTCTTCTTCGTCAACTCCAGCTCGATCCGGCGTCAACCAGATTCTGTACCAAAAGAATTGTTAATGGTTGAACTAAAGATAATCATGAATGCAAGAATAATGTGTGAGGCAATGCTTGTTAATTTTACATTTTGTTGCTGACAAAAATTACGTGGGAAGCCAATCTAGGAACATGAAATTAATATCCAAAAATGACTTGAATATCAAGGGAAACAATTGAAATGCATGTCTAAGCATACATGCGCTAATGAAATGTATTTGAAATCTAAGCAAATTTCCGGTAATGTAAGTCCCATGAAGCCCAAAGTTCATTACTTATACAAAACAAGATTTCAAATATGATAATGTAGGTAAAACAATTGTGCACATTCAATCTAACAAATAGAAACATGCATCCACGCATGTTATCCTTTGTGCTGATATTGGGACCATATTTTTTTTCTCGACATCAATAAGCCATGTCAGATCTTAATGCTAATCCTATATTTTCATTCAAGAAGATGCTAGCAAAATTTAAGAAGCAAATTTCAAATTTCTTAAACATATCTCGCTTCCATTCTAGAGGTGAATAAGCAAACTCATAGGAAGCATGAATTCGACAATGTTTTAATGTAAAACAAAAAGGTTATATGCAAAAGTACAAACTAGCTAGGAATTGGAAATATCCAAATAAGACAGAATCAGGTAGATAATCTTGAGAAGCTTGTCAAAATTGCAGAAAGCTACGGAACTCTGGGCCCTGACAGAGAAACAGGGAGGCAACTGCACAAAAACTATCCCCTTTTTTTTTTTTTTTTCTTTTGGTAAACCAGAGGAGCAACTGTTTTATAGATCATTTGTCAGTGTGATTACAACATAAGAGTACAACTTGATAACAACCTTAAAGCATAGGATATATTTACATAAACTGGTCATTCCATAACTTAGGGGAGCTATTGAGACCGGCATCTCAAACGATCTATGGGCCAATATTGGTGCTTTTATTTGCTGTCTACTTTGTTTCAGACCTTGAAGCAGTGACACTAAGGATTCCTCTTAAGAGCACCATAAGATCCATAAACAACCCTTTCTCCTCAATTGGTATCGGCATTTCACACTTCCACTGATGATGTGTCCCTTTTTTTTTTCTGATGGAACACTGATGATGTGTCCTTGGGTAACAATGATGATATACTTGCTAACTTTCCGTGATCCTAGGCAGTTTTAAGGACTTCGCTGTTGTAATTTGTCTAAAGATGTGCAATAATATGGCATCCTGCTCTTTTCTTTGTTACCAGCATGATGCATGTGAGAATGATCTGATTGCAGAATAACTGTAGGTAAGACTAGGGAAACCGTCTAGGATGACACATTTTCTGCTGCATGGAAGTCCCTTGTAATAATTGCATGCCCCTTTTGCTTTGCAAGTGGGTTCATTCAATGTGCAAAGAATCGGATATTCTTTGAGAGATAGCATGCCACTCAACATACAACATGTTCGAATATGAAATGCTCATGGTGGACGAACTCATATCATGATTCCATTCAAATTAAATATTTAATTTAATTATTTAAATTTTAAAAAAAATTAAATTTAAAAAATTATTAGATATTAGATAATAATTATCTAATTATCTCTATGGTTGAATTATACGACATCTTTTTAAGGAGATGATAAGTTATTTATCGTATTACGAGAATTTTTCATGATCTTTACCTTTCTTCCTTCGAAAGAAAAATACCGAGTTCTGAGAATGGATTTGGGTATGCTTGCTATAGAAAATATATAAGGTTCGACTCGTGATCTTGTATAATACTGTTCGAATTCTTGTTTATGGTGAAAAAGGAGAAGCTAATCAATCGAAAGTCAGAATAACCTTGAGAGTTAGATTCCGCTGCAATCTTCAAGTTCGAGTTGAGGTAAAAAAAAAAAAAAATCTTCTTCACAACTTCTTTCATTGGTATCAGAGCTAAATCTACTTCCATGTTTATCTAATCCCGCTTCTGAGATCACTGGATCTCCCCAAAAATCTCTAAGAACCCCGTATTTTGGCCCGATCCACCTGAAATGGTGCATAGACCCAGGGAATGACTGGATTTTGGCTCTGGTCTATTGTGGACTGCATGAAACTATGGAGAAAATGTCCCCGATCCATGACCATGTGTGGATTGCATGGTTGCTACGTCGGCCGTGCACGGGCACACGATTGCTTAGGCTCAGGCCGTGCCTATGCGCGTGGCCACCTAGGTTCGAGCCACGCCCGCCCGCCCGCCCACCTGGGATCAGGCCATGATTGGATGCACGGTCACCTAGGCCCGAGTCGCATCTGCATGCATGACCACCTTGGCGTGCGGTCACCTAGGATTGGACCGTGCCTGAGCGTGTGGCCACCTGGGCTTCGGCTGAGTCTGTGCACATGGCTGCCTAGGCCTAGGCCAAGCCTGTGCGCGCGCCTGCCTAGGCTCACGCCAGGCGCTAGGGCTCGGGCCATGCCTAAGCGTGTGCCTGACTGGACTTGGACCTTGTCTCCACGGATTTGCTTGAACCTTTTTTTTTGGTTTTTCTGGAAAGATTACTCCCTCTAATTTTTTTTAATGGTAGACTTTTTTATAGATACCATCATTGACCATGAAAATGGCATTTTTCTATTATTATTTGTGATTTCATTTGTCTTATCTCATGCTTATTTTTACATGTAATTTTTTTCAATAAACATGAATAAGTATTATGACATATTTTCATGCTGGATCTAATATGAGATACATGCATGATGTATGTTAATTTTGTATGTTAATATGATGGCATAATATTGTGCATGTTGTGTGAGATGTATGTTTATCCTAGTGGGAGTTCTTAAACTGATAGATGAAGGGCTCGTTTAAGGACCATATGGACTTTTTTTTTATCCCGGTGGAAGCTCTTAAATTGGTAGATGAAAGGCTTATTTAAGAATTATGGTGTAATAGATGTTTTGTGCATAATTGAATTAGAGGGATGGTGGTGTAGTTAAGTTTCATATGATGAGGGTAGACAAACATCAACTTTCGAGCATGAACTTAATTATATATCATTGTTAATCTAATTGCAATCTACAAGAAGCATGATATTGTGTATATATTGATTTGTGCTATTCCTATACATGTAGATATGGCTTCAAAGAATATCATTGGAGAGCTCAATAAGGGCGATAAGCTAGATGGTGACAATTATGATATTTGGCACCATAAGATTCGATCAATATATCCTTGAAGAGCAGAATGTTTTGGAGATACTGAACCATATGATGGTTGAGCCAGAGCATGAAAACATGCAATAGCATAGGAGAGATCATGAGGCTTTTCTAGCCTAAAAAAAGAAAAAAAGTATTGCTCGCATTACGTTACTGAGTAGCATAGTTGATGATCTCATGTATGAGTTTGAGTCTTATATGATGGCTTAGGCCATGTGGATTGCATCGAAGGATAAGTTTAGGGGCACTTCTGGTACCAAACTTAGGAGGTTAACTATTAAGTTTGACACAAATAGGTTATGCCCTAAAGTTTCGATAAGACAATATTTAAGAGAGATGTCAAATATGATTAGGGGCTGAAATCAGCTAGCCACAACCTCTCAAATGAATAACAGATGCAAGCTATTACTAGATCCTTACCTGCTAGCTAGGAGTATATGGAAGTCAATATGACTTATAATGCATCTGTTAAGACCTTTGTTGACATAGAGAATCATCTTGATCTTGAGGATGAGCGCTGGGAGGCCGTTAAGATATCCAATCAAGCTTTTATAGCCGAGATTGCTAGAACTTCAAATACCAAGCAAAAAGGTAAAGGAAAGAAGCCCCGGAAGAAGAAGAGCTGGCAAAAGAAGGAATCTGGAAAGCCTATTGAGAAGGCTAGACCCAATTTTAAGAAGAGAGGGAAACATGGTGGAAAGAGAGATATGACCAAAGTAGAGTGTTATGACCACTACAAGATGGGTCATTTTGCTTGGATTCCTCAGAGTAGAACAAGATAACACTATGCTATATATGAGCACCTCATTTTCTTTTTATGTTTCTAGCACCGCATTAATGATTGATGCTAATTCTTTGTGAACTCTAGATTTAGGAGCAATAGACCACATAGCTAGAGACAGAGAAACATTCATTGGGTATCGCCAGCTGCCTTTCAGGAGCAGATGACTTACGTAGGAAATAATGTTAGCATTGAAGTGAAAGGGGTCGAAACATGCAAGCTAGAGTTGCATGGTGGACGAACCCTACTCCTACATAATGTTTTATATGTTCCAGAAATCCAATGAAACTTAATTTTAGTTGTCTCTTTTCTTAGATTATGTTTCAGTATAAATTTCCATAATAATTTAGTTGATATTGTTTTAGGGACTAGACTTTTTAGTTCTAGTATTTTTTTGGATGGTTTCATTATATTGGACACAATTTCTAATAATAGTTATATTTCAGATAATCATTATTTTGCTTTATCATATGTTTTGAATAATATTTTTGATGTGAATATTTGGCATACCAGGCTTGGACACTGAGTCTAGAGAGAATGAATAGGTTGGTAAAAGTAGGACTATTAGGATCCTTGACAAAAATAGAGATGTCTATTTACCAATATTACCTAACAAGTAAAGCAACTAAGAAACTATTTGGAAAAAAAAATAGAGCTAACTTTCCATTGCAATTGGTTTATTCTGACATATCTGATCTGTTGTAACATCACCATGGCATCACCTAGCTTTGATACCATGTGTTGCAGAAACTCCTGATTTTTAGCATGGATCTAAGGAGAACTTTGACATTTTCTAAGGCAACGGACTATCGATCCATCTAATTTGGATTTATGATGGGGCACCTCCCTCTTTGGGCTTGAGGGAGGCGCCCCCCTTTGGGGTGGCAACTCTAGAGAGAAGAGAGATTGAGAGAGAAAAGATTTATATTTCAATCCACATTATAAAATTCTAATACAATCTATGTATTTATATATATCTATTAGGCCCGACCAAAAACTTCTGTGCCTAATCCAATACATGAAAGCACTCACCGAGCCCATGTACACCTATATCTTCTATGCTCTCATTCTCTAGATCTAAATCTGATCCATACATATATTAGCCACCTTAAGACCTTATTGGATCAGGCCTTAAGATCCCAAACAAAAATTTCATCCAGTTTTGTTCACCACCATCGAGCCAGCTCTATCAGGAGCTGAGTTGGCTCGACTGCGTCTCATCCAAACTTTATCTTCTATTTGCTTGAGACAGCTGGCTTGATTATACCATGAGTTGACTTGATCTCAATCCAAGCCAGCTCGACTGCATATTCGAGCCAGCCCATCCGTGTTAGCCCCTTATCTTGGCTGATTCTTCTTCTGACTTTGGTCCTTTGCTCCATCTTGTGTCTCAAATCTCTAAAGCACCTATCAAGCTCCTCAAGGTTCTCACACCTAAACCTCGAGTTCATGGAGGGCTATGCCGCCTTCATCCTAGGACAACTCCTATCCTAGCGCTAGGAATCACATCTGTTCTAGACTCCTGGAGCCAATACCTTGGCTCCTCCTATGGCCCCCCAAAGCTTGAAAGCTCTGTTAGAAAATATATCCCAAAGTCAATCATCAGTTTGTCGATGATTGAGCTATATTATAATTATAATTAATTTATTAATTAATAAAATATATTTTTGATATTTTTTATCATAAATTTTTATCTTCTAATGAACTTCATTATTGTGATGAAGTTCTTAGGACTATTTAGTTTCGATAAAGAGAGAATTTATTGAATAGTCCTTAAAATTATTCATGATCAAATGATAGACTGTTAATTAGGATGATAGCATCTATCGAGCATAGATCACTGTATGCTATATAGGTTGATTATCCTCTTAATCAAGGAGTATGGAGACATTGATATGGCATACAGGTAAGATGTAGGGGTATATTATCACTGAACGTGATCAACTCTAGAGCATTCTACTATCGAGAATATCTCTGATAGGATATAGGTATAAATATCTCTTAGACCTGAGATCACCTCAGTAGCTTGGAAGCAACTCACTATGCTTTGGTATCGGACTAACTAAATTTTTAATTCAGTAATGAAAGACTTCTGGGTATAGTCAAGTACTTATGAAGTCGATGTCTGATCAAGATAGAATTGACCATTCTAAGAGTTGGAGAAGAATGTATTATTGTATTTCAATATAGCAAAACCTTAGCTAAGATAATCCATGAGATGGATTTAATATTTTGAAATACAATATGAACAGTCTGATTAGAGTTGACAGTTTATCTCTGAGGTATCCTACAAGCATTTTGGTCAAGAAAATAAATTATATGAAAATTATATCCATATGGGTTCTAAAGATGTTGTTCTACACATTCGACCTATCAGACCATCGGATACCATTGCTAAATGATCACTTTGACTGATATAAAAATTTATTTCTATGCTACCGACTTAAGTTTAGACCTATGGGATCATATACATTAGAGTTCACGATCCGATCAGATGGTTGATCAATGATTGAGAATCGTTCTAAGATTAAATGATCAATACGATTGATGTTTAACCTAGTGCAAATATTGTAGGAGGATCGATTAGTAATTTGATTGCTAATTAACTTAATTTGATTAAGTCAAAGGGCTAAGATTAAGTCTAATTAAATATAATTTAATTAGATTTGGTTTGGGCTTGATTGGATCAAGTTTAATTGATTTATTGGTTAAGCCAAGTGCAAGGAACAACTAGTCCTAGTTCAAGTAAAACTTGGGTCAACCCAATTTTTTAATTTGATTAAAATATTAAATTAGAATTAAATTTAATTTAATTAAATTTTTAATTAGATTAGGACCTAACTTAATTAGGTTTAATTAATTTTTGTTTGATTTGGTTTGAGAAACCATATTTGACCAAGTCAAATATGGAATCCTAGTAAGACTAGGATCCATCTTGTGCCACCTATATCCCATGCCTCCCCATGCCCACTCTCTCTTTATTTTTGGTGATAAATCTTCTCTTCTTGGTCTTCACGTACACCCACTCATCTTCTTTCTTTCTCATATGGCAAATAGTTGTAGACCCAATCAAAGGAAGAACTTTGAATTTGATTTGAATTTTTTTTTGGATAGAGTTTTAGGAAACTAAAACTCCTCCCATGCATGCCACCCATTCTCCCTATTTTCTCTTTGATTTATTTAGTGGAAAAGAAAGAATTTTGTGCACTTTTCTCTTGTCATCCATGCCAAAAGGAAAGGAGGGGGCGTCCAAGTGTTGGGCACCCCAACTAGTTGCCATGTTTGTTCTTTTCTAGTCTAAGAATTTGATCCAACAAGAATTTCTTCATAACTCATTATATAGGATGAATTTTAGACTATTTTTTGAACATATTTCAGATCTTGGAGAGTGCTTTTGGGCTTGTGAATACCAGGGTAAGAGACCTCTTGGACATTGAGTTTTCATAGACACCAATCTGGATGTCTAGGTGAGAGAACAAAGAAGAAGAAGAGGGTCTTCTTCTAGGGTTGCTTTGTTTTTCTCTTATCCTCCTCTTTTGAGATTTTTTTTTTTAGAGTGTCTTAAATTTGAAATCTCTTCTCTTCCTTCTATTCTTTGAAGAAGTCTAAATCCAGAAGAAGAAAGCACCAGATCAACTATCGAAGAAGGATCAGTATAGTACTAGCATAGTGTGCTGATATTCTGCGTAGGACTTTTGATCGAAGTTCGTGGGCTCGTGTGAACATCTCTTAGAGGTTGAATATATGTATAGCTCAATGCATCATCCTCAAGCTTAGATCAGTAAATTAGAATGTCTAACTTGCACAGGTAATACAGATTTGATCTATTTTTACTTGCCTGCATTAGATGTAGTATAGATGCATGTTGATATGATCAACATATTTTATTTTTTTTCTTATGTTTAATTTTTGATTTAATCTTATGCCATAATCATGTAATAGAATATTAGATCTAGGATATTCTCTAGTATTAAAAATTAATTTTTATTAATTTTAGTCTTTCACTATCTGATCTTGAAAAAGTTTCAATATCTAGTCCTGAAATCCTAGATCTAGTTCCTTCAATTGATATCAATGCATAAGTTGATTATTATATAATTATATGTGCATATTTAGATTATCTTTTAAATTAAATTTAATTTATAATCTAATTATTAAAATTAAAATTAAAAATTTTGATCATATGAACTGATTATAAGGTTGTCCTACTGTAAGATTTACCTCTTATAGTTGAGAGGTTGTCCTAGTTTATGTAGATCTATTTTTTATCATAAATTTATTAGATATGATCTAATTTTATTTATAATTTATTAGATTTAAAAGAGTTTTAAATTTAAAAATAAAAGTTTTAGATTGCATGAATTGATTATAAGATTGTCCTACGGTAAGGTTTATCCCTTACAGTGGAGAGGTTGTCCTAAATCTAAAATATTGATCATAAAATTTTAGATTAAATTTAAAAAAATTTATGATCTAATTAAAAATATTTTAATCTAATTTTAATCATCATAAATGTATTAGATTTAGCGGTTTGACAAGAGCATGAATTTGTGAGACTTGAGGTTGATGGAGATGAATGACTATGGAGGTAATAGGTCGTGCTAGTATGGTTGATCTTGGATCATGTTTCTTCTGTAGGAGGGCACCAGAGGAGCGTTACGATTTAGGGTGGAGGATGGGTTATGTGCAGGCAAGAAAGGGATCGGATACTTATTGGGAGGGGTAGTAAAGAGATAAGATGGAGTGTGGATGTGCTGTAGTAGTGCTATCCTAGAGGCAATAGGGGCTGAGAAGAGCAATGGTCTATAGAAGAGTCAGATAATCTCAGGAGCTCTGGATGAGATTAGATGGATCTGAATCCAGGATAAGATTTGAGCTTAATTCCTTGGCGCAACTAAAGTGATGTGCTGGTGTAGGAGCAAAGAGGAGAAAGGCTAGATGGAATTCTTCTAGGATTCAATTGCTGATTTTTAAAGAATTTGGATGAGGCTCCTTGAGGTTTCAAAGGGGTTTACTTCGCAGGTTGTAGAGGTATTATAGATAGATTCGGATGGTCCATGGAGTGCGAAGGTTGAAGGGATAGCGATGATGTTCAAGATTTTGCAGCGATTAAAAGGCCCCCTAGTATGCAGCATTAGTGGTTGATTCGGAAGACTCATTATTGAGTTAGCTTTTTATGGCATCAAGTTAGACTTCAATTTTTTAAGATGGAGGCAATCGGTAGAAAGTGGCTTCACCAATTGAGATGTGACACGAGTTTTCAGAGTGGAGGAGTGTAGGAGTGACCATATCTCTTAACACCAACATCAGAGATGCACAGTTCCAAGTGGAGCAGCACATGGCGAGAAAGACTTACAAAATTCTGAGGAGATGCGTGTTAGGATGTGTAGTGAGTGTCGGTATGGAATGCTGCAGGATCTCTTAAGAAAAGTCTAGGACAATTGGATGGCAGCTGCAAGCAAAAAAGTTCGCTAAATTTTAGGATTGAATGCAAGGAAGCAAACTAAGGTCTTCAATGAATGGAGGTGGTCCATCTTAAAAGGGCCTCAAGGGTGCACAACTAGCTGAAAGAGGATTGGCGAAGATGGTGTTTGCACAAGAGGCTGTCTGGGTGCAATAGTGACAATGGGATCGGTGTAGGAGAACATTGTCCGATGTGCCCAAGACTTGGGAGCACTAAGGTGGAGATTGGTCGATTTGGTGTGGTGCTTCCAAAATTAGGGAGACCATGGGAGGAGCCATAGGGTACATTGGCTCAGTGATAAACTAGATGGGTGATAGTCCTAGCGCTAGGAATAGGAGTTGTCCTTAGGGTGAAGCGTGGCTTAACGCCTCTTGCATGACTCGAGGTTCAGGTGTGAAACTTGAAGGACTTTTGGATAGGTGTCTTATAGATTTGGAAACAAGATGGAGCAAAGGACCAAGTGGAGAAGAAGAATCAGCAAGATACAGGGACTAACAGTTAGGAGCGGCTCAAATAGCAGTCGAGCTCGCTTCGGGATTGAGATCAGAGTCTACTCATGGGGTTCGATCGAGCCTAGCTGTCTAAGATCAGATAGAAAAGTTGAGTTTGGACGCAGATCGAGCAACTAGCTACTCTACTGACTGTCGGCTCGATGGTGGTGAACAAATGGATGAAATTTTTTTTGGGATCTTAAGGCTGATCCAATAAGTCTTAAGTGCTAAATATTATGGATCGATTTAGATCAGGATAGAAGAAGATGGAAGATATAGGTGTACATGGGCTCGGTGAGTGCTTTCATGTATTGGTTCCACAGAGAGTTTTTGTCGCGGCCTAATAGATATTATAAATACATAGTTGTATTAGAATTTTTATAATGTGGATTGAATAAATCTTTCTCTCCTCAATCTCTCTTCTCTCTTAAGTTTGCCACCCAAAGGGGGCCTTTCCTCAAGCCCAAAGGAGGGAGGTGCCCATCATAATCCAAATTAGATGGATCGTAGTCGTTCGCTTAGAAATGTCAAATTCTCCTGAGTCATGCTAAAATCAGGATTTTGCAACACATGCAAAGCGTGAGCCATGGTGATGTTACAACAATCTTTAGGTAATAGGTTGAGAGCACTACTCCGAAGTTCTTCAAGCCAGGTCAACTAGAATGCAATTGTAAGCTGAGGGAGTCTATCACGCACCAAAAGATCCACTTGGGCCTTTGACTTGCCTTTGAGTGCCTCGACTGCTATAATAGGCAGATTATTATTCTCAAATGGTACTTTGCTAGCAAGTGGAAGTTCCACTAGTGAAGAACTTATTGGCCCCATTCTATTTGTTAGGTATGGACCATTTTAGAGAATTTAATCCACTAAGCAAATACAATAGACGCTTTTCATTATCAATTTAAAATGCAAGTATATATCATAGTTTAGCAATATTTAAAGTTTAGTATAATTGCCTCACAGTGCGGGAATTTGACCCTTAAGCATCTTCTTTGGCAAAAGCGATGGATTCCTTCAATCCGTTGCTTTTCCTGGCTCTGCGATACTTGCTCCTCATTGATGTGTTCGGTAATGGTATTGATTATTTGATGGAGGGTGATCTCTTGGCAACTCATCTTTGTTGAGATGGTTCAAAAATGGGGCAGGCGCTTGGGCCGTCTTCTCTTCTTTTTTAGTCGATGTCTAAGGGAATCGATCAAGCCGACCCCTTCTAATTAACTCCTTGATCTCAGTCTTGGGAGCTGAATGCATTATTTTAGTTCATGACCATGGTCGGATAGTGGAGAAAATATTTGTTGAGTTATGCTGGGCTGGGTGAGTCTGCATTTCTTTCAAGCCTTGATTGACTGTCTTTATTTTCATCAAGCACTGCGGTCTTAGGAGCATTCAGAGGGGCAATAATTATGAAGCTTCTTAGTGGGGAGCCCCATCACATCTTCGACCGTTTTTTTGTTGACTAAGTGATGGAATGTGATGTTGTCGTTAGACGTGTTATCAGTTTAATCCGCCTTCTTAAAATATTTGAAATGCGTAAATAGTAGTGAGTCGGGTCGAATCCACAGGGAAAGGTAGTATTTTAGATTGAATCTTTGAATTTTTTTAAGAAGAAAAAGAAAATGATTTGAATTTTGAAATAAAACTGAAGTCGGAAGATTGAATAAAAAATTAAAAGATGCAGAAACTTTTAAATTTGGTACTAAGATTCTACTAGTTAGATCTTAGCATATACTTGCAAAGCAATAATTTAAAGTGCAGAATTAAATTTATAAAAATAAGAAAGTAGAAATTAAAGTGCAAAAATAAAAAATTTTTAGTTAAGTTAAAATTTAAAATTTATATATAAAATTTAAAAAAAAATAAAATAGTCTGATCTATGATCTTGGATGGCATTGGCAGAAAGATGGTGTAGAAGCTCGGCTCTTCTTCTCGGCACCCGTTGCTTTCGAAGTCAGCTTTACCTATAGCCTAGCTTCATCCTGATCAAAGCTTACCTTGATCGGGGATTTATTTCTGATGGCCTGGGTCCTTTTTATAGAGCTGGGGCTGGATATTTTTTCTAAGGCAATATGGAACTAATGCTTTGTAATCCTAGAAAAATACAAAAAATTTGGATAAAATTTGAATCAAATAGATTCTAATATGACTCTGAAAATATGATAAACCAGCCATTCAATAAGAATCCAACGTCAAAAATCATCACATCGGATGCAGATAATGCTAGATCGGGTCGGCATTAACTTCTGGCGTTGAATTTCACGCTTGGATCGAGGAAATCTGGCCAAAATCGTGCTTCGGGAGTCTTGATCACGCCGCAGCATTCTGGACCATCGAATCATCGCTGGATCGATGACAGATTTTATCATCCGATGGTGATCGGCCGTGATGTTTGTATCTGAATATAAATCGGAAGCAACCAACCAGCTCTGTCCTGATCCGTGGGGCGCAAACAACACATCCGTCCGATCGCGCAATAACTGTTCTCCAATGCCGCTGGACCGGCTGTACCACACACCGCAACCAAATCAGTGCCGCTGTTGTCGAATGAAAAGAAATAAATTATCCTTGTGAGCCGCGATAAATTTCTGTAGACGCCTTAAGGGGTCTTAGGTCCACCACCGTGGCAATCTTTGATTCGTCGGAATTTGCTGAGCTGGCGGTCCACGCTAAGATGTGATCGGCTTGATGGCTTCAATGGCTGAGTCCAGCTTGATGGCTTGGCTTGGCTGGTGGCTCGGCTTAACGGACGCTGAGCCGTTTTCTTTTTATTATTTTTATAGTCTTTTCAAAATTCATATCTTTTCATTTTACGCTTCGTTTTACTTAAAACTTTTATTTTGTTGTGATCATAAAATGAGCTCTTTCTATTGATAATAAATTTTATTTTTAATTTTTATGTTTTTTTATTTTTTTATTAATTTTTTTTTATTAATAAAAATATGAAATTTTCACACACCAAATTATATATAAATTGATTATTTATTCTTAAAACTTAATATAATAATTAATAAATTAAATACTTCTAATTGGTGAATTTATGATGTTTTCAACACCCCACTTTAAGCTTTGCTGTCCTCGAGTAAAAGAAAGAATTAGTTTTAAATACTTTTAACTTTAGAGTTTTCGAATTTACCTAAGCAATTTCAAAATGGCCATTGATTATTCAGTAGAGCTTTAATGAGATATATCATTGGGTATAAATATTTTCAGATAAAAACTAAGTAAAGAATTATTTTTCGAACTTTTTCTAAATTATTCCACTTTATCTTTGATTTGTCTAAACTTTCATATAGACAGGTGTATTGCTCTTTCATCCTTCATTTATAATTTTTATTTTTCATATTGCCCCACTTTTTGACACGAATATCATTGCCTTACTTAGCATGGACCGACTACTCGGTGGGAAAACAATGTTTCTTTTTTTTTTTTTTTTTTAAGTTGTATCGCACTATTGAGGTGTCCTTAACTTTTAAGCTTTCTATTTGATCCATGTAGCGAGTCTTGGGCCAATGATCCCAAACCATGTTGGCTTTAGGGCACTAGGTATAGAATACCCTCGGCTGCTTAACTAGCTCGAATAAATAGGCTACGAGTTAAGACTAGCTGTTACAACGAGCTTCTTTGCCCTTTCCCTTTTTTGATGCAAAACTCAATGCTTGCTTAGGAAGAGGCCCGTTACTCAGTGAGCAAGTACTTGGAAAACTATTTTTATTAAAATAAATTTTAAATATGAAGAATGTTCTAGTTCCTTACAAAGTCTAATAAAAAGTAGTACTTTTCTTGTATGCTAGTAGATAATTAAAATGCTGAAAAAAACAGAAAAAAAAAAATTTTCTGTTCTGGACTTAACTCCTTTTTATTGAATTTTCTTAATACTTGATTCCTAATATCTCATAGACTTCTTACTCTGTGCATCAATTTTTTTTTAAATGCTTAGTTTAATTCGATTCTTAAGCATAAATCAGGTCATCTAATACTAAATTTAACTTTTTTGAGGACTTAAAATTTAAAATTTTTATTTTTCTCTCCCCAACTTACATCGACATGTCTCAATGGAGAAAGGAAGAAAAAATAAAGGATGTAATAAAAAAAAATGGAAGAATACACTATTTTATTTATTTTATTTTATTTATTTATTTTATTTATTTTTTTGGTCCAGCACATGTCTTTTACATAATTTGAGCTCGTCCCTCAAACTTATTCAATTATCTCTAAAAAAAAAATTAAGATAAATTAGATAAAACTAAATATGGGTTGCTCCCAGACAAGCGCTAAGTTTACCGTCTACCAGACCAATGTAGCTCACTATCCTGTGTCGAATATTTGGATTGACAAATTCCAATGTTAGAATTGCCAATCTTAGAAAGTTGATGTCTGATTTTTAATCCCATTAATTGATATATTCACTGTTAATTTTTGTTGGGATAATATTTTATGATTCCATTCTCAGACACTGTTTTAGAATTACTTCTATTTGTTCTTCTAATGCTCATGATGGAGTTTAGGAGTTAAGTTTGAATTCCAATGGGTGTGGAATGGTGACTAAGGCGTTTTAATTCTGGAGGTAACTTAATGTGATCATGGCTTAAACAACTCAATTGATATTTCATTACATGCCTTTTTGATTTTTTATAAAGACCAGCTTGTAGGGTTGAGGGAATAGGAATTGGTTTATAAGTCTCGGGTAATCATCTATTCTCTTTCCCTTATTTCTATCTCATTTAAACTGGAACTAGCATCAGTACTAATTCCTGGCTTGGGTTTTCTAATGTGGTTAGTCTCAGTAGCTAACCAATTCTCTAAATTTTTATTTGCTAGCATCAGTTACTAGCCTTCTCACCTGGTCTTGGTATGGGTCCAATAAGATCCTATAGCTTTTAAAGTTCAGCGAATTACTTTGTATTCTCTCAAATTGGAGATTCTTAGATGAACATTAGATTGATTAATTTAATTAGATGGGTTGGTGTCTTAGGTGGGTTATTCTAAAATTGGTAGTTGGTAGTTGTCTACGTTCTCTCCGTCATGTTAGACTCAACTAATTGTCTATTGCAGCTTCTAGTCTGGTGCGATAGATTGCTGTGTGAGGTTGAATTATTGTTGAGTTGGTTAATCTATCATCAGCTAGATTGGGTCTGTGTGAGGAGGTGGGTATGAGGTTTGATTATAATATGATGGCTGATAACTGACTAGGGCTGACCATTATTATAGGCATAATTTTGATAATTTTGCTCAAGTAAAATTTTAGGTCCTGAGCCTGGAGTCTTGTTTGGGCATATCCAGAAAAATTAAGTTACTCCATCTGAATTAGTATGAATTTAAAAATGGATCATTAATCAATCTTGAGTATCCTTGAGCAAACTTGAACTTGTTCTTGGATAAAATAGGAAATTGTGCAGTCATAGGATATTCACTTACATGATGGGTTGAATCTCACAGCACAGATTGAATAATTCCTCTCTGATAATTAGAAGGATAATGTGAATTGGTGCAGGGATTTGTTGACCTAGGGTTAGGAGTTTGATCTTATTTTTTTGAGTAAGAAGATCACTTTACCTTATTTTTGGACTATTATGGTTAGATTCTAGCCATTTGATTTTAGGCTTTATATATAATCAACCATTCAATTATTTTCAACTAAGATCATGAAAAATGATTTCCTACATGCTGTATTAAGTGTAACCTAATGTATGTTTAAAAATTTCGTAGAATATTTTTTTTATTTATTATTATTATTATTTTATTAATATTAAAAAATTATTTTTTTAATTATTTTTTATTATTAAATTTTTATTTATTTTAATTTAATTTAATTATTAATTTTTAGTTAGCTTAATTTTTATTTTATTTTATTTTTTAGCGGAGATTAAAGGAGAAGAAAGAAAAAAAGAGTTCTAAAGAAGAGGTCCTAAGGAGTCCTAGAACTAAGAGAAAGAGAGAATTCGTTTAATTAGATCTAATGTTGGTTTAGCAATCAAGTTGGTCAAATAATCCTGACTAGGGTTAATCTAGATCTAGACAGTCCTAACTGCCAAGGTCACCTTTCAAGCCTCCAAGTGTAGGATTAGCCAATCAAACTAGCCAGTAGTGTAAGTTGGTGGGAGTCCCCCATTGCTTATTCTTAGACCACCAATCTGCTTGGCCAGGTTAAGCGAACGGAATCAATTAGAAACCACCTCCTTCGGGCGAGTCGTCCTGACCATTCGCTAGACCCAGTCAAATTCGACTTATTAAACCGATTTCAAACTCTTTGGATTCCTTATCTATGAGCCGAGTTTCCTGAGGGGTTGATGTCTAATTGATTTTAAAATTAAAGCTTAGGTCAATGCAGGTATGTTGCGTTGGTTGCTTTGTGGGCTAAGGAAGGGTGATCAAATCCCGCATCTTATCTTGTTTAAATTGGATTGTGCCCTTAATTTGATTTTAATATGATATGCAAAAAAACTTCAATCAATAGGGTTCTATGCAATTTAAACTAGATGCATGTAACTAAGTTGTATTCTGAGCTTACCTTACCTTCCAGCCAATCACGAAAAAAATAAAATAAAAATAAAGATAATAAATAAAACTAATATGATGCATGCTTCTATAGCAGTTAAGATTTCTAATCTTGTTCATGAGATTTTTTTAATTAGGTTTTAAAATAAATATTTTTTTAAATTAATTTAAAAATAAAATAAATAATAAATTAAATAATTAGGGTTAGGAATTGATCTCACAGGCAAAACTTCTGATTTTTTTGTTTCTTTTTTTTTTCTACAAAATAATAAAAAAATTAGCAAGAAATAAAATTTTATTATAATTTTTTTATAGAAAAATCAAAAGAGATCAAATTTAATTCCATGCCTTTCTCGGCAACGGCGCCAAAAACATGAATAGGAAGCGATGTTGTCTGTTAAGACACCGTGTTTATCAGTTTAATCCGACTTCTTAAAATTATTGGAAATGCGTAATGTAATGAGTCGGGTCCGATCCACAGGGAAGGTAGTATTTTTTTAGATTTGAAATTATGATTTTTTTGAGAAGAAAAAGAAAATGATTTGAATTTTGAAATATAAAACTGAAGTCGGAAGATTTGAAAATAAAATTAGATGGCAGAAATTTACAATTTGGTACTAGAGATCTACTAGTTGATTTAGCATCTTACTTTGCAAAGCAATATTTAATAGTGCAGAAATTTAAAGTTGGCAATAAAAAATAAAAAGTAATAAAATTAAAGTTGCAAAAATAAAATTTTAATTAATAAAATTTCAAATTTAAATATATTAAAATTTAAAAAAAATAAATAGGGCCTGATCTTGATATTGGATCGGCATTTTGGAGAAGATGGTGTAGAAGCCTTGGCTCTTTTCTCGCACCCGTTTGCTTCGAATGCAGCCTTTAACCGCATAGCTTTAGCTTGCCCTGTATTCAAAGCTTCACCTTGATCGAGAATGTTGATTTCCTGTGGCCTGGGTCCTTTTTATGAGCTAGGAGGGGCTGGATATTTTTCTAAAGGCAATATGGGAACTAATGCTTTTGTAATCGTCAAAATACACAAATAAATTCAGATAAAATTTGAATCGAAAATAGCTGCTGATTGACCTCTGATAAATCTGATAATCCAGCTTCAACAAGAATCAGGTTCCAAAAATCAATCAAAATGCAGATAAGCTCAGAATCGGTCGTGATTAAATTCTGGCCGTTGGATGCGCTTGATCGGGAAATCTGGCCGCAAATCATGCTTCGGGAGTCTGACACCGGCGGCAGTGTTCTGGACCGTCGGATCATCGCTGTGATCGGCGGCTGCCATCCGATGGTGATTCCACGTGATGTTTGTATCTGAATAAAATTCGGAAGCACACAGCCGTCCGATCCTGACCGCAAACAACCACATCGTCCGATCGCTAGCAATATCTGTTCCCATGGACGCATGGGACCGACGCAGCACACCGCAACCAATCAACGCCTTGTTGTCGAACGAAAAAGACTAAATTACCCTTGTGACCCGCCGATAAATTCTGTAGACCTTAAGGGGTCTAAGTCCACCACGTGGCAATCTCTGATTCCGCCGGAATTTGCTGAGCTGGCGGTCCACGCCTAGATCGTGGACGGCTGATGGCTTCAATAGGTGGATCTAGCTTGATGGCTTTGGCTTGGCTTGGTGGCTCGGCTTACGGAGCCGCTGAGCCATTTTCTTTTTTTTATTTAATTTTTATTTTTTTATATCTTTCAAAATTCATATCTTTTTCCATTTTACCTCTATTTTACTTGAAATTTATTTTGTTTGTGATCAGTAAAATGAGCTATTTCTATTAATAATAAATTTTATTTTTTTAATTTTTTATTATTTTTTAATTTTTTTCTTAATTTTTTAAATTATAAAATATGAATTTTTTAAAAATTATATAATAAATTGATTATTAATTTTAATAAACTTAATATCATTATTGATAAATTAATACTCTATTGGTGAATTTATGATATTTATCAACGAGCTTAGGGTGGAGTCTAAAGCTCGTCGGTGCTTAGGACGAGTTTTGGGAGCATGGTCGGGCTTCACTCGAGCTTCTTAATAACCACGGCCTTAACTTGATTCTCTCATGCTGTTGTTCTCCTTGTAGTCTCTTCATCTTTCCAACTTGAAGGCTCCTCCATCGGGCATAGCT
>QRFJ01000195.1:134966-216632 GCA_006176705.1 Cocos nucifera
TCACATAAATTTATTAGATTTGATCTAAGATAATTTATGATTTGATTGAAATTAAAAATATTTAATTATATGAACCTATTTAGATTAGATCTAAAGTAATTTCATGTTTATCTTACTTGCATATTGATTATGAATCAAACATGCAACTTGGTTGGTAGAATCATGTTGTAAAAATATTTTATAAATATAAAAATTATTTTTAAAAAGTCGAACCCCAACCCTCAGCCCAAATCTTAATTAAGAATTAAGAAGTTATTTGATTAGGATTTAGGATTATGAATTGAAGATCCTAAGACATAAATCATAACATATTGGGTTAAATGAGTTAGTGAGAAATAGATCTATTAATTGGATTAGACCAAGGATTAGATTAAAGAATAGACTTAATTAGAGAATTGACTAAATCTAATCAATTGTTATCTTAGATTAGGTTAAGAATTTTCTAGATCAATTACAATAGTTATAATTGATCAAGTCCATATATTTAACGAGATCCAAGATGGACTTGATTTTTGGCTATGCGGTTTAGCACAAATTATTAGATTGATCTAATTGAGACTAATTAAATCAGTTGATGTCTAAGATATATTAGATTGGTGGTCTTTAATTGATAGCCCACTTATCTAGCCATTTCTGATGGTGTCTAAGGCAAGCTTTGGCAGACCCTCCCATTGATCGAACTTATCTGATCTCTTAGTAAAATTATATTTTGATTGGATCACTTGACTATTCGAACTGACCCATATTAGTTAGGTAAATTAATACGACTGATTTAGGTACTTCTTGACCAGCCTATTAATGGTCTTCCTTAAGCTAACTTAGTGAAGCCAGTGGAAGGATCATGACAGGCTAGTTTATCAGATCTTCTCTCTTTCTTAAATTAAAATCTTCTAAAATTATTAGGTTCTTAAAATAAAATAGTTATGGTAATAACTAGATCATAGCTTTTCATTAAGTGGATGATAATGGATCCATTAGCTGGATAATCATTAAAGGCCCGTAGGCCTGGTGCTTATCCGCTAATGAAATTATCATTCATAATATGATTTCTTGGCCACGTCTCTCTAAATAATGATTAGGTTAACTAACCATAGTTGGGCTTAATCATTCATTAGTTAGATGGACCAAGTATGATCATGTTAATGGTTGGACCTAATTAGGACTTTCAGTGGAGGCCCTAGCTCACTAAAAAGATAGTTGGGGCAAAATTAAATTATTAAAAATTATTTAAAAAAATAATTGATTATAAACCTATCCTTAGATGTACATGGGTTGACCAACTATAGTTGGACTTGTGTGTAGTCTATGTGGATTCTAGTATCTACTAAGAAATTAGGATAATTCTTCGAATTGAAAGTAGAGGCTACTAGTTCGAATAAAATAGTGGAAGATCCTTTTGATTAAAGTCCAAATCTTTAAGTTTAATGAATCAATTATTAATTAGACTTTTGGTTCTTCTTTATACAGTTAAATCCAAACCACAGTTATTCCATTCACTATTAGATAGTGATAAACTTATGGAACCCAACTTTGATAATAAGTATCGAAAGTTGAATGTTATTCAGCAGCACGAAGTAGTTCGTGCTGGAGCCTCTATGTCCAGTTTAAACATAAGGTCCAATAATAACCTAGATCAGGCAGAATACTTTTACTGTAAGAAGCAAGGACATTGGAAGAGGAACTATCCTCAGTATCTTGATTCTCATGATCCTAACAGGTTAAAAAAAAGAGATGAGCAAGTAGTTGCTGATCAAGAATATCATATGATAACATCCTATAATTTTTCTATTTGTGATACTTCTACTTAGGTATTAGATACCGAAAGTCCAATCCATATTTATAATTTATTGCAAGGACTTTAAATTAGTAGAAGATTTAAAAATAATGAGCAATTCTTAAATGTTGGAGATGAAAGATCTGTTCTAATTCTAGCTATGAGAATAGTTTAATTTATTCTCAATACTAATATTATTTCTTTAAATGAATATCATTATTGTCCTTTCTTTTTGATGAATATAATCTCTGTTAGTATTTTGACCAAAGATGGTTATCATTTATCTATAAAAAAAGATTATTATGATATCATTATGAATGATGTTACAATAATGCAAGGATAACAAAGAAATGGTATTTATATTTTATCACAGTCTATGAAATATCCTAGATTAGATAATATCTCTGATATCTACCTGTGGCATTGTAGGCTAGGTCACATTAACAAGAATAGGATAGATAGGTTGACCTAAGAGAAAATTCTTAAAGTAAGTGATTGTGAATCACTTCTAACTTGTGAGTCCTATCTTCTTAGAAAAATGACCAAGTCATCTTTTACTAGAAAAGATGAAAGAGCCACTGAGCTCTTAGGTCTAGTACATACTGATGTATGTGAAACTATGAGTACAAGTGCTAGAGATAGATATTTCTACTTCACTACTTTCACAGATGATCTATCCAGGTTTGGATATATCTATCTGATAAAACATAAGTTGGATTCATTTAAAATATTCAAAAGATTTTGAAGTGAAGTAGAAAAATAAATTAGGAAGAGTATTAAAACTCTTCGATCAGATCGAGGAGGTGAATATCTATCTAGTGAGTTCTAGACATATCTAGGAGAGAATAAGATTCTCTCACAGTGGACTCCTTCAGGAACACCACAGCATAATGGTGTATTAGAAAGGATAAATTAAACCTTATTAGACATGGTTTGATCCATGATGGAGTTTGCTAGTCTACCTATTTTATTTTGGGATTATGTTCTTGAGACTGCATGTTACATATTGAATAATGTACCGAGTAAATCTATCACAAAGACACCATATGAGATATGGACTAGGCGTAGACTTACACTCTCTCACCTATGGGTTTGGGGTTATTCGGTCTATATCAAACATTTGCATACAGATAAGCTTGGACCTCGATCTGATAAGTGTGTGTTTATAGGATTTTTCAAAGAAAGTAAGGATTACTATTTCTATCATGTTGATGAACAAAAAATGTTCATTAGTCTTAAGGCAATCCTTTTAGAAAAGAAGTTTCTTCATGAAGAAACTGTTGCCTCTAAGATTGAACTTGATGAAGTTCAATAGGTAGAAAATGTTAGATATATGTGCCCTAGAAGCCAGAATTAGCTGACACTTGTAATACACTTCTAGGGGCAAAATTATAATTTTGACTATAATCAATAAAATGGATTATTTTCTATCACATATGTATATTTAGTGTCTGTGATACATCCTTTGAGTTAATGGTAATGATAATTCATATTTTCAAGAGTTGAAAACTTAAGACATGAATAATCATTATTAACTCATAAAATGCTCCCGACCATAGGATCATCACGAGGATGATGATTGATCTAGAAGGTTGGTGTACAATCGGTTCTCTTTAGTAGATGAGTCTTGAGTCTACGATGTGGAGACATCGGAGCGAGAGTAAAGGTATTCATTAGAGAATGAGGGCATTGAGCATGACCATCTTGAGTAGTCATTAGGGAGTCTACCTTCTCGTCAATGACTGACTCGATGCTACAGTAGTGTGTCTGGTTCTTTGACCTAAGGTGCATCGATAGTTCACCTTGAGGGTGTTATAGTTTGACTACACCATTACTCGGTCTCCTAGCCATATG
Source organism: Cocos nucifera (assembly GCA_006176705.1). Lineage (NCBI taxonomy): Eukaryota > Viridiplantae > Streptophyta > Magnoliopsida > Arecales > Arecaceae > Cocos > Cocos nucifera. The sequence continues at coordinate 138,595 of QRFJ01000195.1, forward strand.
GAACCCTGATGAAGGGAAATCCTGATTTCCCGGTCCAGGTTCGTCCAGATCTGATTAGATCAAGAGATATATTTCAAAAATTTTCTCTTGATCTCAATCAGATCTTGATATGTTTCAGATCTGATTCTTATTATTTTAATAAATAAAATAAAATAAGATAAATTAAATCAAATTCAATTTACCTGATTTGGGTAATCCTATTACCCTGTAGATGATCCTGATTGCAGCGGAAGGTTCTGGATCTTAGCCACGCAAGCGCCTGGCCTCTACCGGTATCCACTCGGGTTGGATCTGGAGATCCTCTTCTTCTCTATCACACCTCCAAAAATCAGATCTGGATCTGATCTGGAGGATCTTCAAAACTCTTTTGAAGATCTGCAGTCGTCCTTTTGCAGCAGCGCAGCCTTCTTGCTTTTGATCGCCTTTCCTTGATCTGAATCGCACCAAACTAAGTCCAAAACACCTTTTGGACGTGGAGAGCAAGAGGAGAAGAGACTATGGCATGGAGAAGGAGGGGAGAGGCAGCCTTGGGGCGTATCTAATAGCATTGGAATTAGGGTTGGGCGCAGGGTCTTATTTATAGACCTCTTGTGATCCAACTCCTCTTCCTCTCAACCAATCACAACCCTTTGTGAAATCAGATCTAAATCTGATTGGTTGGAATAGAGACCCCTGGATTCCTCCTTAGAGGGCGCCTAAGACCAGTCAAACTGGATTCTTAGTAGAACTCTGATTGGAATCCAAAAGGGAGGTGGAGTCCTTGTCCAACAAGGACTCCTAGGCGCCTCCTACTTGGGCTCACGCCACCCTTGGCGTGCGCCCTTCTCCTTGCCAGGTTCTGGCAGGGGGACAGGCCCCCACCAGCTCTCCAATAGGTGCATGACATGTGGTCAAAAGTCAAAGGGTCAATGGTCAACGTTTGACCAGTCAAAGGTAGACTTTTGACCAAAGTCAAAGAACAAGAAATGGCAGGTGACCAAAAATGGCAGGTAATGTCTTACAAATAAGACAACCTATTCTGACTTGGACAACCTCCAGTCAGACCATATGAAGGCCTCTGATTGAGCACAAACTCCTTTGGCTCAGTCAGGACAACTTATTTATGATAGTAAAAGAAGAACGTTAGGTTCAATCGAGTGCTAGCACGATTTCCTTGAACCTAATTGAATCTCATTCAGATCAATTGAACTAGATCAGTTCAATTGATGATCACCAGATTCAAACCCTTGTTTGTGTGACCCAGTTAGGTTCAGTTCTGTATGGTAATGGGATATGTCATGATCTCTATCATAGACATCATCGAAACTCCTTTCGATGGATCAGAACTCTTCTGATTCGAACAGCTAGAATGATCGATCATCTAAATCATTCTAATTGCTCCCAAAATCCACCAGTGACACCTAGCAGTATATGGTGGCAACCCATCAGAGCTGAATGCGAACCTCTTGGTGCAGCTACCTGTGTGATTAAGTTCTTCTATCTTGAGCCCCGATCAGATTAGGGTTAAGGTGAACTCGTCAAACCCTAGTCTCTGTCATATGATGTAATCATTCGATTCGAGTCCAATGTGAAAATCTAAATAGAAACTCTTTCTATTATTTCACTCTGCCATGGCCATGGGCTTCTGGACTTGATTCTCATGATCATCATAGGGCTACTCCTCTACCACCGAGGTAGATAGATCCCATCTTGATGCAATCCAGTTCCTACAATGAACATGCTATAGCCAACATACACCTCAGGGTTCCATATGGCTAGGAGACCGAGTAATGGTGTAGTCAAACTATAACACCCTCAAGGTGAACTGCCGATGCATCTCAGGTCAAAGAACCAGACACACTACTGCAGCATCGAGTCAGTCATTGACGAGAAGGTAGACTTCCTAATGACTACTCGAGGTGGTCACGCTCAGTGCCCTCGTTCTCTAACGAGTACCTGTACTCTCGCTCCGGTGTCTCCACACCGTAGACTCAAGACTCATCTACTAAAGAGAAGCGATCGTACACCAACCTTCCGGATCAATCACCATCCTCGTGATGATCCTATGGTCGGGAGCTGTTTATGAGTTAATAATGATTATTCATGTCTTAAATTTTCAACTCTTGAAAATATGAATTATCATTACCATTAACTCAAAGGATGTATCACAGACACTAAATACACATGTGTGATAGAAAATAACCCATTTCATTAATTATAGTCAAAATTATAATTTTGCCCCTAGAAGTGTATTACAAGTGTCAGCCAATTCTGGCTTCTAGGGCACATATATCTAACAATCTCCCACTTGTCCTAAAGCCAATTGGCTACAAGTCTAAGTCCCATCTTCTCAAGGTGGGCTTCGATCTTCTGCTGGCCCAACGGCTTTGTAAGTGGGTCTGCCACATTATCTGTGGAGTTGACTCTCTTGACCTCAACGTAACCTTTCTCAAGGTAATCGCGGATGAGATGATATCGCCGCTCAATGTGCTTGGACTTCTGGTGAGACCTCGGCTCCTTAGCAAGGGCTATGGCGCCATTGTTGTCGCAGTAAAGAGGAATGGCATCTGATGGCATTACTCCAATTTCTGCAGCAAACTTCTTGTACCAGAATGCTTCCTTTGCAGCCTCTGATGCAGCTATATATTCTGCTTCCATGGTGGAATCTGCTATCACAGTTTGCTTGGAACTCTTCCAGCTGACAGCTCCACCATTGCACACAAACAGACTTCCAGATGTCGACTTTCGATCATCTATATCGGACATGAAGTCCGAGTCTGTGTATCCCTGAACTTGGAGTTCTCCATTACCAAAGACCAACATCATATCCTTAGTTCTTCTCAAGTACTTAAGGATACATTTCACAGAAGTCCAGTGTTCTTCACCTGGATTTGACTGATATCTGCTTGTGACACTCACAGCATGGGCTATATCAGGTCGTGTACATAGCATGGCATACATGAGGCTCCCTATTGCAGAAGCATAAGGGATCTTGCTCATGCGTTCTATTTCCTCAGGTGTGCTGGGGCACATCTTCTTGGAAAGATGAATACCATGTCTGAAGGGTATTAATCCCCTCTTAGAGTTTTCCATACTAAACCTCTTTAGTACTTCCTCTATGTACATCTTCTGTGAAAGTCCTAGCATCCTATTCGGTCTATCCCTATAGACCTTAATTCCTAGAATAAAGGATGCTTCACCTAGGTCTTTCATGGAGAATTCCTTAGGACAACCACATCTTGACTGATGTCAACATGGGAATATCATTCCCAATAAGGAGGATGTCATCCACGTACAATACGAGGAAGACAACAGCGCTCCCACTGACCCTTTTGAAAACACATGGTTCCTCTTCATTTTTGATGAAACCAAACTTTTTGATCACATCATTGAAACGAGTGTTCCAGCTCCGAGATGCTTGCTTAAGTCCATATATGGACCTTTGCAGCTTGCAAACCTTGTGATCAGTATCACTGGATGTGAAACCTAGCGGCTGTTCCATATAGATATCTTCCTCAAGATATCCATTTAGGAATGCCGTTTTCACGTCCATTTGCCATATTTCATAATCGAAATAGGCTGCAACAGCAAGCAATGTGCGGATGGATTTTAGCATAGCTACCGGGGAAAAGGTATCCTGATAGTCAATGCCTTCACGTTGACTATAACCTTTTGCCACCAGTCTAGCCTTGAATGTCTCCACATTCCCATCTGCACCAATCTTTCTCTTGAAGATCCATTTACACCCAATAGGTACTATACCTTCTGGTGGATCTACCAAGGTCCAGACTTGGTTTGAGTGCATCGAGTCGAATCTTCTGACTTCATTGCCTCAAGCCATTTCTCGGAGTCGATATCTGATATCGCCTCGTTGTAGGTTTTGGGATCATCACCATGAGCACCATTACCTATGAGGAACATTTCCTCTACGTCCTCTGAAATAATACCTAAGTATCTTTCAGGGGGACGGGAAACTCTTTCCGATCTACGAGGTGGAGGAGGTAGTGTTCTTATTGGCTCAACCTGATTTGGTTCCACTTGGTCCTTAGCTCGTTCTGCTTGTGAGACTTTCTCATCAAGCTTAATCTGCTTTCCAATGCCACTATCTTGAATAAACTATTTTTCAAGAAATATGGCATGTCGACTCACAATCACATTGTGGTCTTCTGGAATGTAGAAATAGTATCCTAATGACTCTTTAGGATATCCTATGAATCGAGCTCTAAAGGACCTAAACTCTAACTTGTCCGCTTGTTGTCTTTTGACATAAGCCGGACAACCCCAAATTCTGAGATGACTCAGACTTGGTTTCTTACCGTGCCATATCTCATACGGTGTGGTAGGAACGGTTTTAGAGGGAACCCTATTCAGTAAATAGATTGAAGTTAATAATGAATGTCCCCAAAGAAAATCTGGGAGGTCTGTGAAGCTCATCATGGATCGAACCATATCCAATAGAGTCCGATTTCTCCGTTCTGAAACCCCGTTGAGTTGAGGTGTTCCTGGTGGAGTCCATTGAGAGACTATGCCATTTTCCTTAAGATAGTCTAGGAATTCCCGGCTAAGGTATTCACCTCCTCGATCTGATCGAAGAACCTTAATGGGTTTTCCAGTTTGTTTTTCTACTTCATGTCTGAATTCTTTGAACTTTTCAAAGGCTTCAGACTTATGTCTCATAAGATACACATACCCATACCTAGACAGATCATCGGTAAAGGTAATGAAGTAGACAAAATTGCCTCTAGCCGGCACATCGAATGGGCCGCACACATCAGTATGTACTAGGGCAAGGAGATCTGTGGCCCTCTCCCCATGTCCAACAAAAGGGAGTTTAGTCATTTTGCCTTGAAGACAAGATTCACAAGTTGGATATGACTCAAAAGTCAATGGACTCAATAGCCCATTTTTCTCCAATTTGTTAATCCTATCTTCTGCTATATGACCTAATCTCAGGTGCCATAGATATCTGTCGTTTGGACTATCCCTAGGTCGTTTGGCATTCACGTTTTGCTCGATAGTTAAAACAGGTACATCAATATGCAACTGATAAAGACCATTAACAAGGAAACCATTTGCAATTTTATTTCTTTCATAAAGAATGTTACAATGGTCCTTAAAGAAGGTGATCACATAACCTTCTTGTGCTAAGCATGAAACAGAAATCAAATTCCTGCTAGCTGCAGGCACATAATAACAGTCTTTTAAAACTAAGTCTAAACCAGATGGTAATCGCAGAGGGTATGTTCCCACGGCTACTGCAGCAACTCTTGCTCCATTACCGACGCGTAGGATCATGTCTCCATCCCTCAGCCTCCTGCTATCCTCAAGACCCTGCATAGAAGTGCACAGATGAGCACTAGAACCAGAGTCAAGCACCCAACTGGATGCAGAAGAAACCGTAAGGTTAGACTCAATAACGAGCATACCTCCAGAAGGACCTTCCTTCTTGTTCTTCAGGGTGGCCAGGTAAGTAGGGCAGTTCCGCTTCCAATGGCCGTCGCTGTTGCAATGGAAACACTTTCCTTTGCCATCGACCTTCTTCTTCGGTTCTGCCTTCTTCTTCTTTGATCCTTCTACCTTTTGCTTTTTCACAGACTTCTTTTTCTTTCCATAAGACTTTCTTTTGGAAGAAGTCCGTTCCATAGCAAGAACTGAGCCTTTAGAACCTTTCATAGAAAGCTCAGCGGTAACCAGCATATTCATCAACTCGGCCAAGGAATTTTGAAGTTTATGCATGTGGTAATTCATGATGAATTGCCCATATGCATCAGTCAAGGATTGCAGAATAATATCGTTCTGCAAATCCAAGTCCAACTTCACACCGAGCTTCTCAAGCTCTTCCATGTCCTTGATCATTGTCAGACAGTGATCTTGGACTGACTGCCCATCACGCATCTTAGCCTTAAAAAGTCATTTCGTGACTTGATATTTGGCTGCGCGACTCTGTTCACCAAACATCTCCTGCAGGTGAGCCAACATTTGGCGAGCAGTCCCGATATCTTCATGTTGGCGCTGGAGCTCATCAGACATCGAGCCCAACATGTAGTATCTGGCCTTATTGTCTTCGTCAATCCATTTTTCCAGAGACGCTCTCTGTTCAGTGGATGGACGAGCTGGTAAGGTGGGAGGGTCCTGGTCCAAAACATGTGTTAACTTCTCTGAACCCAAAATAATTTTGTAGTTCCTGAGCCAATCTTTATAATTGGGTCCAGTCAGTCTATGTGTGTCTAGGATACGTGCCAGTGGGTTGGACGCAGACATTTTCCTGTAGAGAGTCAAAGATTCTAGTTAGATACTGTAATTTTGACTTGACCAATTTGTTTAGGGATTTTATTTTTAAACAAATTAGCTCCCACTATTTTCTCGGATCCCTACACTCCCTCTGTAGAGATGCGAAAATCTCCGCGATTGATGATTTCTAGTGGGTGGTGCGGTCTCACCAACTGACTCATCACCTCACCTAACAGTTATTGGTGATGGGTTAGCCAATGAGTGAACAACTCTTGTTCAATGATTCTCTAATCATGGTGCACCCAAACTTGGTCTCTAATTCATGAATCTCACCGTATCCGGAATATTGATCCACTCCTTAGTTAAGTCAGACCCACCATTTGCATAGACTGGGTTCCTAATTGGGTCTCTCACCGTATCCGGAAATATTGAGCCCAACTCATCCTCCAGCCCATAGCATCCAATGCCTAATAGACATGGTTGCGTCTTCCCGGTGCAACTGAGCCACTGTATCCAGCCGAGAACAATCAACCCCGGGAAGGGCCCGCACGTCTACAATGGTGGAAGACCTCGGACTTAATCTTTTCTTAGGGAGAATTGATTCAGGTCTCATTAAACTAGACTTGGCTTAGTCATAACAATTATGACTAACCTAGTGGCATGGGTCAGCTCGGATTATTGACCACCTCAGATCAGAACTGTGTCAACAGATATGGCCAGGTAAGTGAGACCGGTGGAAGGAATATGCCGTTAACTCGCACAAGAACGCATTCAGGTCGAGTAGCTTCCAATTAAAAACCAGTCGGTCGTCTGTGCCAAACTTACCTTAGACACCAAATTGTTGAGTCAGAACCAATTGGGTTAGCCTACAATCCAGACTCTAACCTCTGAGCCTAATTAGGTCTTGCTTGATCGTGACTCGATCTTGACCCAGACTTAATCCTATTAGGCTGGTCAATTTAAGCATTGTTGATCCCATCTAACCAACTCTTGATTCGGTTTGATCAACCGCTTAGACCTAATTGAGCTACCCAAGCCCGAACCCAGTATTATGAATATGTCTTAGATCTGAAATTCTCAATTTTAGACCTAATTAATATTCCATAAACTTAATTCTTAATTAAGTTGGGTTCATAAACAAAATATGCACAATAAATCCTAGGGTTTCAGGATCTAGGGTTTTGCAGAAAGTAAGTTTTGGGTTTCTGATTAAGGACGAACACGCAGCACCCCTACACGTCATAAGAACACCCCATCGAATGGGAAGAGAGGGCCTTTAAACCCTTCTTCGTTCTTATGACCGGACGGCCAAGAGGAACGCCTTAATCAGGAACATGTAAATCTACAAAACAGTTATAGATCTATATCATATATCTCATATACAAATTTAGATCTAATCAAGGCATATTTTGCATACATCTCATGTATCAAATCATGCATGTTTTCAGATCTAAATTATCACATAATAATCTAAAAAATTAGATTTAAATTGATCTAATCAAAATAAATTCTAATCTAGACAATTATGTAGAACTATTCTACAACTAGTCTAGTCATGCATCTATCATATCTCATATGATATTTAAAATTAAATAATTTTTATTTGCTGTTTATCAGATGTTATTATAACACTTATAATATCAGAAAATAGTAAATAAGAAGATCTAAAATATGATTTAATCAGATTAAATCAAAGACATGCAAAACTATTCTATAGAACTATTCTATTCTAGAACTAGTCATGCATATCTTCATGTTCTTAGATCCAAATCATTTAATTTTAATTTTTCTGATTTCAGATCTGATCACATCTCATGTGACATCTGAAATCACTTTATTTTCTAATTAAAATAAAATTAAAATCAGATCTAAACAATTTTAGAACCATGGCTCTGATACCAGTTGAAGGGAAATCCTGATTTCCCGGTCCAGGTTCGTCCAGATCTGATTAGATCAAGAGATATATTTCAAAAATTTTTCTCTTGATCTCAATCAGATCTTGATATGTTTCAGATCTGATTCTTATTATTTTAATAAATAAAATAAAATAAGATAAATTAAATCAAATTTAATTTACCTGATTTGGGTAATCCTATTACCCTGTAGATGATCCTGATTGCAGCGGAAGGTTCTGGATCTTAGCCACGCAAGCGCCTGGCCTCTACCGGTATCCACTCGGGTTGGATCTGGAGATCCTCTTCTTCTCTATCACACCTCCAAAAATCAGATCTGGATCTGATCTGGAGGATCTTCAAAACTCTTTTGAAGATCTGCAGTCGTCCTTTTGCAGCAGCGCAGCCTTCTTGCTTTTGATCGCCTTTCCTTGATCTGAATCGCACCAAACTAAGTCCAAAACACCTTTTGGACGTGGAGAGCAAGAGGAGAAGAGACTATGGCATGGAGAAGGAGGGGAGAGGCAGCCTTGGGGCGTATCTAATAGCATTGGAATTAGGGTTGGGCGCAGGGTCTTATTTATAGACCTCTTGTGATCCAACTCCTCTTCCTCTCAACCAATCACAACCCTTTGTGAAATCAGATCTAAATCTGATTGGTTGGAATAGAGACCCCTGGATTCCTCCTTAGAGGGTGCCTAAGACCAGTCAAACTGGATTCTTAGTAGAACTCTGATTGGAATCCAAAAGGGAGGTGGAGTCCTTGTCCAACAAGGACTCCTAGGCGCCTCCTACTTGGGCTCACGCCACCCTTGGCGTGCGCCCTTCTCCTTGCCAGGTTCTGGCAGGGGGACAAGGCCCCCACCAGCTCTCCAATAGGTGCATGACATGTGGTCAAAAGTCAAAGGGTCAATGGTCAACGTTTGACCAGTCAAAGGTAGACTTTTGACCAAAGTCAAAGAACAAGAAATGGCAGGTGACCAAAAATGGCAGGTAATGTCTTACAAATAAGACAACCTATTCTGACTTGGACAACCTCCAGTCAGACCATATGAAGGCCTCTGATTGAGCACAAACTCCTTTGGCTCAGTCAGGACAACTTATTTATGATAGTAAAAGAAGAACGTTAGGTTCAATCGAGTGCTAGCACGATTTCCTTGAACCTAATTGAATCTCATTCAGATCAATTGAACTAGATCAGTTCAATTGATGATCACCAGATTCAAACCCTTGTTTGTGTGACCCAGTTAGGTTCAGTTCTGTATGGTAATGGGATATGTCATGATCTCTATCATAGACATCATCGAAACTCCTTTCGATGGATCAGAACTCTTCTGATTCGAACAGCTAGAATGATCGATCATCTAAATCATTCTAATTGCTCCCAAAATCCACCAGTGACACCTAGCAGTATATGGTGGCAACCCATCAGAGCTGAATGCGAACCTCTTGGTGCAGCTACCTGTGTGATTCAAGTTCTTCTATCTTGAGCCCCGATCAGATTAGGGTTAAGGTGAACTCGTCAAACCCTAGTCTCTGTCATATGATGTAATCATTCGATTCGAGTCCAATGTGAAAATCTAAATAGAAACTCTTTCTATTATTTCACTCTACCATGGCCATGGATTTCTGGACTTGATTCTCATGATCATCATAGGGCTACTCCTCTACCACCGAGGTAGATAGATCCCATCTTGATGCAATCCAGTTCCTACAATGAACATGCTATAGCCAACATACACCTCAGGGTTCCATATGGCTAGGAGACCGAGTAATGGTGTAGTCAAACTATAACACCCTCAAGGTGAACTGCCGATGCATCTCAGGTCAAAGAACCAGACACACTACTGCAGCATCGAGTCAGTCATTGACGAGAAGGTAGACTTCCTAATGACTACTCGAGGTGGTCACGCTCAGTGCCCTCGTTCTCTAACGAGTACCTGTACTCTCGCTCCGGTGTCTCCACACCGTAGACTCAAGACTCATCTACTAAAGAGAAGCGATCGTACACCAACCTTCCGGATCAATCACCATCCTCGTGATGATCCTATGGTCGGGAGCTGTTTATGAGTTAATAATGATTATTCATGTCTTAAATTTTCAACTCTTGAAAATATGAATTATCATTACCATTAACTCAAAGGATGTATCACAGACACTAAATACACATGTGTGATAGAAAATAACCCATTTCATTAATTATAGTCAAAATTATAATTTTGCCCCTAGAAGTGTATTACAAGTGTCAGCCAATTCTGGCTTCTAGGGCACATATATCTAACACGAAGAATTTTTTTGGAATGTCTAAATCTTTGCTGATATGTCATTTCCCCAGATAAATGGGACTAAGCCATGATCCCCTTTTGCTTGTGCAAGAGGGACTTATTTGGATACATATAAATACATGAACAGCACTGATCAAAAAAAAAAGATGATATCCGATTTAAGGCTCGAATACTAGTTTCTTGCTGCTTCCTTTAAAGTGGAGGAGAAAGCTTGGCAGAGAATGGCGTCAGGCATGCCATGGAGTAGCATCATTATTCTAAAAGCTTCAAGATGGTCGGCTAGGTCAGTGGTTCCATCCTAATTCTCAAATTAAGGAAGCTTGAAGTTTGATGGGATGGGCTCCTACATAATCCGAGCAAAGAATAGGGGGTTAGCACAGATGTCGTTGTTATGGATTGGGGCGGCGTGGCAAAGTTTCTCAATCCATCAATCCATTTCTTGGAGCTTTTGATTGAGAGTATCATCTTGATCATGGATCTCAGAGGACCAACAACTGTAGATAGGGAGAGTCTCTCTGGAAGAAGAATCATGATCAGAATAGAGGCTCTCTGCTCTTTGTTTTTCCTTCCTAGGGGTTATCGAATTGCTTTCTAAGGTGGGGCTTCTTTGCATCGGTTCTTAATACTCTAGTGGGGGTCCCTCTGGCTAAGCTGGTACCGAGGGCCGATGTATGGCTTGCACCATCTCAGTGAGGCCTCTAACTTACTGAACCAGTAGATTGAATTGCTCAAAATCCACCATGATTGCTGGTGGAGGGGGTTGAGGTGCTGGAGATAGGGTTGGAGTAGGTAGATTTGGGTTAGATCTAGCGGTGAAGGTGGTAGATCGCTAGGTTGCAGCCTTCTTTGGTGGCATTTCATAGGAACAAGAAGAGATTAGAGGAAAAGAGTTAAGAAATTGAAGGTAAAAGAGAGAAGATGAACTCGATTGAGCACTCTTTTTAGAATAAGAGCTCAAATGTCCCTTCCTCTAGCACCAATCCTATTGGTGCGAAAAATGGTACTGATGCTGAAGATTGCTGGAGTTGGAGAGGTTGGGATCACTGACGAGACCTGCAAGATAAAGTTCTGATCGAAGTTGGCTCCGGCAGGACCCTTTGATGATCAAGTTAATTCTCTGCCTTAACAAGAATTGAGTACTCAGAAAGAAAATAAGCAAAATTTGGGTAAAACCTCTGCATTCATATACAGGCTTATGTGTGTCGGGATGAAGAACTCGAGGTTGACTAAACTTGGAGATCAACTGTTAAGTGGCAGAGGATGAACTGGACCTGATGGGGCTAATTATAATCTGTTGGTGCTTCCTTCAACAACTCGAAGAAGTTCGGTCAGTTAATCAAGGGCAGCTTTCCCTAGAGGAGTTTAGTCAAGGTGATGAAGGTCTGAGATCACCTAGGAGCTAAGATAGGTGAGTGCCAAGACTTAAATACATTTTGATGACATCATTTCGATTGCTCCAAGTAGTTCGTCCGATGTTTAGGATCAAATTGAAGTAGACCAAAAGAGCACTAGGGTTTAGTGCCTGCAAAATAGCTATTCCACGTTTCAGACTGGAACCGAACTCGCATTGATGATGAGGTCCCTTTAGACTAGTTTGGCCGATGGGCATATCATAGACTTAGCGAGTCTACGATCGACTAAAAGGAGTTCATTCAAAAAGAGAATGACTAAAAGGAGTTCGGCATTCACAATAAAAGAATTCAACTATCCTTCGAATTCACTGTCTATCGGTGTTGGACGAGTTGGGGCTTTGATAATAAGAATCCTATTATTCATCCTAAGTCAAAATGGAAAGTTAATGAAATGGTACTTCTCTTTATGGTTCAAGATCGTCTGGTCAGACTTTAGTAGGCTTTTGATAAGTTCCGCAATCAGGAGCTATTCCTGAGAAGATCGATAGATTTTCATAGGATAGAGGTCAGCTGCTAAGGACTTCAACGAGGACTAATGTTACCCCCAACAATGCTCATCTTAGAAGTGTATATTTTAGTGGAATAGTGTATTTGAACATGTGAGATTTAGATACCACCTAGGTAGCGCCATTGTGATTCTATTTTCTATATATATATCGCACTCATTTTAAAATGAGATGGCTTCAATGAGTGATATGTATCCCATAAATTATGTTATAAATTTACTAATTACTTTCCTAAATTCTACCTTGACAGTATTTGCTAGAGAATAGTAGTACCTATCATGCTACCTAGATCTCCTATAACTTGTTCTCTGGACAAACTTTTTTCTTTGAGAAATTAATTCATATGCATGCTTCTTACCATAAGTTAAAAATTGTAATGTTGTGAAAGAAGTTGTAAAGAAGATTTTTTTTTCATTTATCTCAACACAAACTTGAAGATCATAGCAGAATCTAACTCCCAGGATTATTCTGGCTCTTGGTTGATTAGCTTCTCCTTTTTCACCATGAATAAGAGCCAAATGGTATTACACAAGATCACGAGTCAAACCTTATTCATTTTCCACAACAAGCACATCCAAATCTACTCTCAAAACTCTATATTTTTCTCTCGAATGAAGAGAGTTGATGATCTTAGAAAACTCTCGTAATACCATGAATAACTTTCCACCTCTTTAAAAGATGTCATGTAACTCAACCATAGAGATAATTAGATAATCATTATCTAATATCTAATGATCTTTTAATTTCAAACTTTTCAAAATTCAAATAGTTAAATTAAATATTTAACTTGGGTCAAGTCATAATATGAGTCAGTCCATCATAGGCGCCTCATATTCTAACAACTCCCACTCACACATGATGGGATGCTCCAAGGCCCAATGCATAACAAATATCAGGTTGTGTGCACATCATTGCATACATCAAGCTCCCAATAGTACTGGAATAAGGGACTTTTCTTATGGAATCTCTCTTAGATTGAGTCTTAGGATACATTGCAAGGCTCAAAGCTTCACCTTTAGCAATAGGTGTATCTATAAGCTTACAATCTTTCATCCTAAACCGCTCAAGAATCTTCTTAATGTATGATTCTTATGACAAAGTGATTAGGTTCTTAGAGTGATCCCTTTGGATTTTAACTCCAAGAATAAATTCTATCTCATCCATGTCCTTCATCTTAAAATTCAAAGATAGCCAACTCTTAATGGCATTCATGAAAGATAGACTATTTTTGGCTAATAGTATATCATCTACATAAAGGGATAATATGACAAAATCTATCTCAGACTGCTTTATATATATACAATGGTCCTCATCGATTATCTAAAAGTTATAAGACAAAATAGCTCGATGAAACCTTAAATACTACTATCTAGATGATTGCTTAAGTTCATAAATGGACCTTCGGAGTCTGCAAACTTTGCGCTCTTGATTTTTTTCAATAAAACTTAATGACTGTTCCATATAGATTTCTTTATCTTTTTCTTCATTGAAAAATATGGTCTTTACATCCATCTAATATAACTCAAGTCCAACTTGGCCACTATAGCTAGAATAAGTCTAACGAAAGTGAATCTTATAATAGACAAAAAAGAATCCTTGTAATCAACACCTTCCTATTGTGTGTACCCCTTAGCTACAAGGAGGGCTTTGTATCTTTCAATAGAACCATCAGCCTTTCTTTTAGTTTTGAGAACCCACTTGTTCCCAATCAACTTTCAGCCTGGCGAAAGGTCAACAAAGTTTCAGACATGGTTAGTCCTCATAGACTCCATCTTCTCTTCCATTTTCTTCATCCATCTATCCTTAGTAGGGCATGAGAGAGCCTCTTGAACTGAACTCAGCTCCTCATCATCTTCTAGAGTAACTATTAATACTTCCACTTCAATCTCAAAATCACATCAGAAGATATTCCCTTGGCTACTTCTTTGCAACTATGTCTCTTAGAGACTTTCAAATATCCTCCCACTCGGATTAGCAAGTGAAGGTATAACTATTTATTCCTCACTTTTTTTGTTCTCATCATTTATCTACTAATCTACAATCTCATAAAATGATACAACTTTGTCAACATCACCCCTACTAAGAAATTCATTTTCTAAAAATGTGACATCTGGCAACTCAAGTTCTATTATGCTTCCATCTTCATTCTCACCAATGAAAATATAGCTCTTTGAGTATTCAGAATATCTGATAAATATACTTTTCTTATCCCTAGGGCCCAACTTTCCATACCTTTGAGAAGGATCTTGTACATAAGCTGTCGACCCTCAGAATCATAATAAACTCATATTTGGCTTTTTACCCATCCACAATTCATAGCATGTTAAAGTAACAGACTTAGAGGGCACCCTATTAAGTATATAGGCTATAGTTATCAAAGCATCTCTCCAATGAAAAATGGGCAAGTTAGCCTATGCCATCATTGACCTAACCATCTCGAGCAAAGTCCTATTCTTTCACTCTACAACTCCATTCTATTGTGGAGTGCTAGGAATCATCAATTGTCTTATAATTTTCTTTTCATCACATACATCTTTGAATTGATCTAATAAATACTCACATCCACGGTTAGTTCTCAAAGCCTTAGTCCTTTGATCCAATTAATTTTCAACCAAACTCATGAATTATCTGAAGTACTCTAAAGCTTCTAACTTATGGGAGATCAAGTAAATATGACCGTAATGAGTATAATTATCAATAAAAATGATTAATAAAATATAAGGCTCCATGCCTTGCCCTCACAATCATTAGACCATGTAGGATCTAGTGTGGTGCTCCCAAGCCTTGGAGGGGGCATAGGAGGAGCTAGGGTGTTGGCTTCAAAAGTCTAGGATAGGTGTGAGTCTTAGGGCTAGGACAAGAGTTATCCAAGGATGAAGGTGGTGTGTAGTCCTGCACGGACTCGAGATTTAGCTATGAGGATCTGAAGGGCTTAGTAGGTGCTCCAAAGATCTGGGACATAAGGTGGAGCAAAGAATCAAAGCCAGAAGAAGAATCAATCAAGACAAAAGGCTAACACACAAGCGGACTGGCTCGGATATGCAGTCGAGCTGGCTCAGGCTGAGATCGAGCAGACTCAGGGTGCAGTCGCACTGGCTATCTCAGATAGATAAAAGATAGGGTTCGGATGAGATGCAGTCGAGCCAGCTCGGCTCTTGATAGAGCTGGCTCGATGGTGGAGAATAGAATTGGATAGAATTTTCTATTTGGAATCTTAAGGCCTGATCCAATAAGATCTTAAGGTGGCTAACATATGTATGGGTCGAATTTAGATCCAGGGGATGAGAGCATAGGAGATATGAGTGTACATGGACTCGGTGAGTACTTTCATGTATTGGGTTAGCCAGGAGAGTTTTTGGTTGGGCCTAATAGCTATGTTTAAATACATAGGTTGTATTAGTATTTTATAACGTAGATTGAAATATAGATCTTTTCTTCCTCAATCTCTCTTCTCTCTTTTCTTTAGAGTTGCTGCCCCAAAGGAGGGGCGCCTCCCTCAAGCCCAAGGAGGAAGGCAACCCATCACAGATCTACATTAGGTGGATCGATAGTTTGCTGCCTTAAAGAATATCAAAGTTCTTCTCAGGTCCATGCTAAAGATCAAGGATTTCTACAACACATGGTATCAGAGCAAGGTGATGCCATGATGATGTTACAATAATTAGTATCAGAGCCTGATGGTACATGAAAGCAAAGAAGAAGTCATATAAGGTGAAATGAAAAATCTGCATAAGTATTCTTTGGTATGTCTTAGATCTATCTTTGTTATTGCGGTGGTTTGGCCAACCGAAAGCAGTGGATTGAAGGTGGAGGCTAAAAGGATTAACAGGAAGGATTTTTTTTAGGGCAAAAAGTTTGGGTGCATGATTTTTTGATCAATCTTAGTTGGAAAGATCGGGATTGTATGATAGGTGATAAGGTTCTCTAGGAAGATGGATAGTTTGGGGCTATTTGGTAGATGAAGAGAGATTTTCCAAGAGATAATAGTTGAAGAAAAGCTAAAGAAGCGATAATACGTCCTTTGATGGTAGGAAGGCAGGAGAAGTAGTCAGAGATGCATTCAGCGATTTGATCAGAGCATAGATTTGTGAAGCCTTAGAGGTGATGGAGATGAATAATCCATGAAGGTCCAACAGGTCAATGCTGGATGGTTGATTTTGGATTAGGTTTCTTCTACAAGAGCACCAGCAAGAGCCGTGATTCAAATAGAGGATGGATTATGTGTAGCAAGAGAGAATCCAGATACCTATGAGGAGGTGGCATAAAGATGAGATAGGGAGCACTGGAGTGCTGCAATAGTGCTACCCTGGAGGCATAGGGGCTGAGGGAGGCTCAATGGTGCAACAGTCGAAGGAGGTATCTCAGTAGAGAGTATTAGAAGATATCTTAGGAAGAGCAAGAGTAGGTCTCAAGAAGAGTCAGGAAGTCTCAGGAGCCTTAGGATGAGATAGGTGGGTCTGAGCTCAAGACAGGGTTTGAGCTGCAATTCCACCGAGCGTAACTAAAGTGATGGCTAGTGTAAGGGCAAAAGAGAAGAAGGCTAGGATGAAATTTTCTAGAATTCAGTCACTGATTTTAAAGAGTTGGATGAGTTTTAGATTTTGGAGGTGCCCACGGGCTGTCGAGATATCCGAAATGGCTTTGGAGGGGTTCGTAAAGTGCAAAGATTCCGAAGGAGCAGCGCTTGTGTTCGAGGTGCAACGACAGGCTCAATAGTGCAGCATTGAATGGTTGGCCTTGGGGGACTCGATTATAGAGTCAGCTTCTGTGGCATCAAGTGGGCTTCAATTTTAGATGGAGCAACAAGCAGAGTTGGCTTCATCAATGGAGATGTGACATGAGTTTAGAGCGGAGGAGTGCAGGAGGATCAATATCCTAGCACCAACATCGGAGATGCATAGCTCCAGGTGGAGCGGCACGTGCGAAAAAGATTGATGAAGTTTTGAGGAGATCGTATTAGGATATGCAGCGAGTGTTGGTATAGAAATGCTATGGGATCTCAAGGAAAGTCCAAGACAATTGATGCAGCTGTCAAGCAGAAGGGTTCCTACAATTTCAGGATGGTGCGAAGAAGCAAGCAAAGGTTTTCAGTGATGGAGGTGGTCATCCCAAAGGTCTCAAAGATGCACAACAGCTGAAGAGGATTAGCGGGGGCGGTATTTGCACAAGAGGCTGTCAGGGTGCATAGCGATAGTGAGATTATGCAAGAGAATATTGTTAGGTGTGCAAAGACTTAGACGCACCAAGGTGAAGATTGTAGGATCTGATGTGGTACTTAAAGAAATCAGATCTAAAATTTTAGGACTAGATCTTGAAACTTTTTTAAGATCAAGCAACAAAAAAACTAAAATTAATCAAAATTAATTTTTAATATTAGAGAATATCCTAGATCTAATATCTTATTATATTATTATAGCATGAGATTAAATTAGAAATTAAACATAAGAAAGAAAATAAAATATATTGATCATATCAACATGCATCTACACTACATCTAATGCAGGTATGTAAAAATATATCAGATTTGTATTACCTGTGCAAGTTAGATGTTCTAATTTATTGATACGAGCTTGAGGATGTTGCTCCAAGCTGCACACACATCTGGCCTCTAAGAGATGTCCATACAAGCCTACGAACTCTGATCGAAAGTCCAATGCAGGAAATCAGCACAGTATGCTAGTACTGTGCTGATCCTTCTTCGATAGTTGATCTGGTGCTTTCTTCTTCTGGATTTGGACTCCTCCAAAGAATAGAAGGAAGAGGAGAGATTTCAGATTTGAGACACTCTCAAAAAAAATCTCAAAAGATGAGGATAAGAAAAGAACAAAGTAATCTTAGAAGAAGACTCTTTTCTTCTTCTCCGTTCTCTCACCTAGACACCCAGATTGGTGTCTATGAAAATCCAATGATCAAGAGGTCTCTCAACCTGGTATTCACACAACCAAAAGCACTCTCCAAGTTTTAGAACATATCCAAAAATCAACCTAAAATTCATCCTATATAATGAGTTATAGAGGAGTCCTTGTTGGGTCAAATTCTTAGACTAGGAAAGAACAAACATGGCAACTAGTTGGGGCACCCAACACTTGGATGCCCCCTCCTTTCTTTTTGGCATGAACCACCAGAGAAAAGTGTACAAATTTTTTTCTTTTCCATCAAATAAGTTAGAGAGAAAATAGGGAGAATGGGTAGCATGCATGGGAGGAGTTTTAGTTTCCTAAAACTCTATCCAAAGGAAAATTCAAATCAAATTCAAACTTCCTTCTTTGACTGGGTCCATAACTAATTGCCATATGAGAAAGAGAGAATATGAGTGGGCATGCATAAAAACTAGGGAGTGGAGATTTGTCACCAAAAATGAAAAAAGAGTGGGCATGGGGAGGCGTGGGATATAGGTGGCACCAGATGGATCTTAGTCTTACTAGGATTCCATTTTTGACTTGGTCAAATATGGTTTCTCAAACCAAATCAAACAAAAATTAATTCAACCTAATTAAGTTAGGCTCTAATCTAATTAAAAATTAAATTAAATTAAATTTTAATTTAATTTTTTAATCAAATTAGAAAATTAGGTTGACCCAAGTCCTAATTGAACTAGGACTAGTTATTCTTTGCACTTGGCTTATCCAATAAATCAATTAGACTTGATCCAATCAAGCCCAAACTGAATCTAATTAAATCATATTTAATTAGACTAAATCTTAGTCCTTTGGCTTAATCAAATCAAGTCAATTAGTAATCAAATTGCTAATCGATCATCCTACAATATTTGCACTAGGTTAAACATCAATCGTATTGATCGTTTAACCTTAAAATAATTCTCAATCATTGATCAACCATCTGATCGGATCATGAACTCTATTATGTGTGATTCCATAGGTTCGAACCTAAGTCGATAATATAAAAATAAATTTCTATATCAGTCAAAGTGACCATCTAGCAATGGTACCCGACGGTCGGATAGATCGAATGCATAGAACAATATTCTTAGAACCCATTCGTAGGATACCTCAGAGTTAAACTATCAACTCTGATCAGGTTGTCCACATTGTATTTCAAAATACCAAATCCATCTCATGGATTATCCTATCCAAGGTTTTGCTATATTGAAATACAATGATACATTCTTTTTCAACTCTTGGAGTGGTCAATTCCATCTTGATCACATACCGGCTTTGCAAGTACTTAACTATGCCCAAAAGTCTTTCATTATTGAATTAAAAATTTAGTTAATCCAATACCAAAGTATAGTAAGTTGCTTGCAAGCCATTGAGGTGATCTCAGGTCTAAGAGATATTTATACCTATATCCCATCAGAGACATTCTCGATAGTAGAATGCTCTGGAGTTGGTTACGTTTAGTGACGATGTATCCCTACATCTCACTTGTATGTCATACCAGTATCTCCATACTTCTTGATTAAGAGGACAATCAATCTATATGGCATACAGCAACCTATGCTCGATAGACGCTGTCATCTTAATTAACAGCCTATCATTTGGTCAATTTTAAAGACTAATTGATAAATCCTCTATTTATCAAATCTAAATAGTTCTAAGGACTTCATCATAATAATGAAGTTCATTAGAAGATCAAAACTTATGATGAAAATATCAAAAATATATTTTATTAATTAATAAATTAATTATAATTATAATGTAGCTCAACCATCAATAGGTTGATGGTTGGCTTTGGAACATATTTTCTAACAACTTTCACTTGTCCTAAAGCCACTCAGCACAGTATCTAATATCCATCTTCAACTTATGGTTATTGAACTATTTTATCACCAGGGCTTTAGTGAAGGGGTCGGTCAGATTCTTCTTTTCATCGATCTTTTGAAGGTCGACGTCACCTCAATCTACGATCTCTCAAACTAGATGGAAGCGGCGCAGTATGTGCTTCATCTGCTAGTGTATCTTTGGTTCCTTTGCCTAAGCAATGGCACCAGTGCTGTTGTAGTAAAGCAAGATCAGACCATCAAGGGATGATGCTATTTCGAGCTCAGTGTGAACCTTTTCAGCCATAGTTTCTTTCACGGCATCTGATGCTATGATGTACTCTACTTCACAAATATATGGCAGAGTGAAATAATAGAAAGAGTTTCTATTTAGGTTTTCACATTGGACTTGAATCGAATGATTATATCATATGATAGAGGCTAGGGTTTGACGAGTTTACCTTAACCCTAATCTGATCGGGGCTCAAGATAGAAGAACTGAATCACATAGGTAGCTGCACCAAGAGGTTCACATTCAGCTCTGATGGGTTGCCACCATATACTGCTAGGTGTCACTAGTGGATTTTGGGAGCAATTAGAATGATTTAGATGATCGATCATTCTAGCTGTTCGAATCAGAAGAGTTCTGATCCATCGAAAAGAGTTTCGATGATGTCTATGATAGAGATCATGACATATCCCATTACCATACAGAACTGAACCTAACTGGGTCACACAAACAAGGGTTTGAATCTGGTGATCATCAATTGAACTGATCTAGTTCAATTGATCTGAATGAGATTCAATTAGGTTCAAGGAAATCGTGCTAGCACTCGATTGAACCTAACGTTCTTCTTTTACTATCATAAATAAGTTGTCCTGACTGAGCCAAAGGAGTTTGTGCTCAATCAGAGGCCTTCATATGGTCTGACTGGAGGTTGTCCAAGTCAGAATAGGTTGTCTTATTTGTAAGACATTACCTACCATTTTTGGTCACCTGCCATTTCTTGTTCTTTGACTTTGGTCAAAAGTCTACCTTTGACTGGTCAAACATTGACCATTGACCCTTTGACTTTTGACCACATGTCATGCACCTATTGGAGAGCTGGTGGGGGCCTGTCCCCCTTCCAGAACCTGGCAAGGAGAAGGGCACACGCCAAGGGTGGCGTGAGCCCAAGTAGGAGGCGCCTAGGAGTCCTTGTTGGACAAGGACTCCACCTCCCTTTTGGATTCCAATCAGAGTTCTACTAAGAATCCAGTTTGACTGGTCTTAGGCGCCCTCTAAGGAGGAATCCAAGGGTCTCTATTCCAACCAATCAGATTTAGATCTGATTTCACAAAGGGTTGTGATTGGTTGAGAGGAAGAGGAGTTGGATCACAAGAGGTCTATAAATAAGACCCTGCGCCCAACCCTAATTCTATGTGAATGCTATTAGACACGCCCCAAGGCTGCCTCTCCCCTCCTTCTCCATGCCATAGTCTCTTCTCCCCTTGCTCTCCACGTCCAAAAGTGTTTTGGACTTAGTTGGTGCGATTTAGATCAAGGAAAGGCGATCAAAAGCAAGAAGGCTGCGCTGCACAAAAGGACGACTGCAGATCTTCAAAAAGGTTTTGAAAGACTCCAGATCAGATCCAGATCTGATTTTTGGAGGTGTGATAGAGAAGAAGAGGATCTCCAGATCCAACCCAAGTGGATACCGGTAGAGGCCAGGCGCTTGCGTGGCTAAGATCCAGAACCTTCCCCTGCAATCAGGATCATCTACAGGGTAATAGGATTACCCAAATCAGGTAAATTGAATTTGATTTAATTTATCTTGTTTTATTTTATTTATTAAAATAATAAGAATAGATCTAAAAATATCAAGATCTGATTGAGTCAAAGAAAATTTTGAAATATATCTCTTGATCTAATCAGATCTGGACGAACCTGGACCGGAAAATCAGGATTTCCCTTCAAGCTATGCCCGAGTGGAGGAGGCCTTCAAGTTGAAAGATGAAGAGACTACAAGAGAACAACAGATGAGAGAATCAAGTAAGCCCGTGGTTATTAAGAAGTCGAGTGAAGCCCGACCATGCTCCCAAACTCGTCCTAAGCACCGACGAGCTTAGACTCCAACCTAAGCTCGTTGATAAATATCATAAATTCACCAATAGAAGTATTAATTTATCAATTAATTGATATTAATTTTTAAGAATTAATAATCAATTTATATATAATTTTTAAAAAATTCATATTTTTATTAATTAAAAAATTAATAAAAAAATAAAAATAATAAAAATTAAAAAATAAAATTTTATTATTAATAGAAATAGCTCATTTTACTGATCACAACAAAATAAATTTCAAGTAAAATAGAGGTAAAATGGAAAAGATATGAATTTTGAAAGATATAAATAAATAAAAATAAATAAAAAGAAAATGCTCAGCCGGCTCCGTAAGCCGAGCCACCCAAGCCAAGCCAAGCCATCAAGCTGACTCAGACTTTGAAGCCATCAGCCGCGTCACGATCTAGGCGTGGACCGCCAGCTCAGCAAATTCCGAGCGAATCAAGATTGCCACGTGGTGGACTTAGACCCTTAAGGGTCTACAGAAATTTATCGCGGCTCACAAGGGTAATTTAGTCTTTTTCGTTCGACAACAGCGGGCGTTGATTGCGTTGCGGGTCGGTGCGGTCAGCGTCCAGCGGTCCATGGGAACAGTTATTGTCGCGATCGGACGGATGTGGGTTGTTTGCGGCAGGATCGGACGGCTGTGGTTTGCTTCCGATTTTATTCAGATACAAACATCACGTGGATCACCATCGGATGGCAGCGCTCGATCCAGGCGATGATCGAGGTCCAGAAACACTGCCGGCGGTGATCAAAGACTCCCGAAGCATGATTTGCGGCCAGATTCCTCGATCAAGCCCGATCCAACGGCCAGAATTAATCCGACCCGATCTGAGCTTATCTGCGATTTGATGATTTTTTGGACCGTGGATTCCTGTTGAATGGCTGGATTTTATCAATTTATCAGAGTCATATAGAGCTATTTTGATTCAAATTTTATCTGATTTATTTGTATTTTGACGATTACAAAGGCATTAGTCCCATATTGCCTTTAGAAAAATATCCAGCCCTCCTAGCTCTATAAAAAGGACCCCAGGCCATCAGGAAATCAACATCCCGATCAAGGTGAAGCTTTGATACAGGGCAAGCTAGCTATGGGTAAAGGCTGCTTCGAAGCAACGGGTGCCGAGAAGAAGAGCCAAGCTTTCTACACCATCTTTCTGCCAATGCCGATCCAATATCAGAGATCAGAGCATTATTTTTTTTAAATTTTATATATTTAAATTTTGAAATTTTAATTAATAAAAATTTTATTTTTTGCATTTAATTTTTTACTTTTTATTTTATTCAAATTTAATTTCTGCACTTTAAATTATTGCTTTGCAAGTAGATGCTAAGATTAACTAGTAGATCTTAGTACCAAATTTAAATTTCTGCATCTTTTAATTTTTATTTTCAATCTTCCGACTTTCAGTTTTATTTCAAAATTCAAATCATTTTCTTTTTCTTCTCAAAAAAAATCAAAGATTTCAAATCTAAAAATACTACCTTCCCTGTGGATTCGACCCGATCACTTACTATTACGCATTTCAATAATTTTAAGAAGTCGGCATTAAACTGATAAACACGGTGTCTTAACGACACATCGCTTCCTATTCGTTTTTGGCGCCGTTGCCGAGAAAGGCATGGATATTAAATTTTGATCTTCTTGATTTTTCTATAAAAAATTATAAATAAAATTTTTATTTCTTGCTAATTTTTTTTATTATTTTTAGAAAAAAAAAAAAGAACAAAAGAATCAGAAGTTTTGCTGGTTGAGATCAATCCTAACCCTAGTCCTCTTTTCTTTTTATTTATTTATTTATTTATTTTATTTTTAAATTAATTTAAAAAAATATTCCATTTAAACCTAATTAAAAGCCTCATGATAAGATTAGAAATCCTAACTGTTTAGAGCATGCATCATATTAGTTTTATTTTTATTTTATTTTTATTTTTATTTTTTTGGTGATTGCTGGAGGCAAGGTAAGCCTTTCAGAATTACAATTAGTTGCATGCATCTAGTTTAAATTGCATAAGAACCCTTTGATTGAATTTTTTTTTTTTTTCGTGCATATTCATATTAAATCAAATTAAGGGCACAACCCAATTAAACAAGATAAGGTGGGGATTTGATCACCCTTCCTTAGCCCACAAACAACCAACCAAGCATCCTGCATTGACCTAAGCCTTTAATTTTAAAATCAATTAGACATCAACCCTAGGAACTCGAGCTCAATAGGATAAGGAATCCTAAGAGTTGAACCGGGTTAGGATAAGTCAATTTGACTGGTGTCTAGGAAAGTGGTTCAGGGACGATTGGGCCCGAAGGAAGGTGGTTTCTAATTGGTTCCGTTCGCTTACCTGGCCAAGCACAATTGGTGTCTAAGGCAAGCAACGGGGGGACTCCCACCGACCTTACACTTACCTGGCTAGTTGATTGGCTAATCCTACACTTGGAGGGCTTGAAGGTGACCTTGGCAGTTAGGAGCTGTCTAGATCTAGGATAACCCTTAGTCAGGATTGATTGACCAACTTGATTGCTAACCAACATTAGATCTAATTAAACCGAATTCTTCTCTTTCTTCTTAGTTCTAGGACTCCTTAGGACCTCTTCTTTAGAACTCTTTTTTCTTTCTTCTCCTTTCTCCTCTAAAAATAAAATAAAATAAAAATTAAACTAACTAAAAATTAATAATTAAATTAAATTAAATTAAATTAAAATTAATAAATAAAAATAATTAAAAAAAATTAATTTTTAATATAATAAAATAATAATAATAATAAATAAAAAAAATATTCTAAAAATTTTTAAACCATACATTAGGGTTACACTAATACATGCATGGTAGGAAATCGCTTTTTCTGATTTAGTTGAACTTAATTGAATGGTTGATTCACATTAAACATAATAATCAAATGGCTAATATAAATCTAATAGTCCAAAAATTAGATAAAGTTGACCTTCTTGATCAGAAAATAGATCAACTCCTAACCCTAGGTCAACAATCTCCTGCACAATTCACATCATCTTCTAATTATCAGGAGAATTATTCAATCTGTGCTAGTCCAACCCATCATGTAAGTGAATATCCTATGACTGCACAGTTTCCATATTTTATCCAAGAACAAGTTCAAGCTACTCAAGGATACTCCAAATTGATTAATGACCCATTTTCAAATTCATATAATTCAGATTGGAGTAACTTTAATTTTTCTTGGACATCCCAACAGACTCAGGCTCAGACCCAAATTTCACTTGAGCAAAATTATCAAAATTATGCCTATAATAATGGTCAGCCTAGTCAGTTTAACCAGCCATCATATTATAATCAGCCTTCATACCCACCTCCTCAACAGACCAATCTAGCTGATGATAGATTTAACCAACTTCAACAATTAATTCTAACTCAACAGCAATCTATCGCCAGACTAGAAGCTCAAATAGGATAATTAGTTGAGTCTAACATGAGGAGAGAACTAGATCAACTACCGAACCTACCAATTTCAAATAACCCACCTAATGACCACCAACCACCTGGATTAAATTATCAATCTAATGTTTCATCTAAGAATCTCCAATTTGAGAATACCAAAGTAATTCCTGAACTTAAAAGCTATAGGATTCTTATGGACCCATACCAAGACCAGGTGAGAGAGGCTAGTACTGATGCTAGCCAAAATAAAAATTTAGAGGAACTGGTTAGTACTGAGACTAACCACATAGAAGAACCCAAGCCAGGAATTAGTACTGATGCTAGTTCCAGTTTAAATGAGATAGAAATAAGGGAAAAAGAGAATAGATGATTTACCCGAGACTTATAAACCTAATGTCCTATTCCCTTCAACCCTAGAAGCTGGTTCTTCTTATAAAAATCAAAAGGCATGTAATGAAATATCAATGGAGTTGTTTAAGCAGGATCACATTAATTTACCTCCAGAATTAAAACCGCCTTTAGTCACCATTCCAGCACCCATTGAATCAAACTTAACTCCTAAAACTCCATTCATGAGCATTTTAGAAGAACAAATAGGAGTAATTCTTAATAAACATGGGTCTGAGAATGGAATCATAAAATATATCCCAAAAATTAACAGTGAATATATCAATAATGGGATTAAAAATCAACATCAACTTTCTGAGATTGGCAATCCAAAACCATTGGAATTTGTCAATCCAATATTCGACACAGGATAGTGAGCTACATTGTGTCTGGCTGAAGACGGTAAACTTAGCGCTTGTTGGGAGGCAACCCAATATTTAGTTTTTATCTAATTTATCTTATTTTCTTTTTAGGATAATTTGAATAAGTTGGAGGGAGAGCTCAAATTTGTAAAGGCATGTGCTGGACCAAAAAAATAAAATAAAATAAATAAATAAATAAATATATATATATACTGAGTTAGGTGTATTCTTCCATTTTTTTATTACATCCTTTATTTTTTCTTCTTCTCCATTGAGGACAATGTCGATTAAGTTGGGGGGAGAGAAAAATAAAAATTTTAAAATTTTAAGTCCTCGAAAAAGTTAGTATTTAGTATTTAGATACTTGATTATGCTTAAGAATCGAATTAAACTAAGCATTTTTAAAAAGAAAATTGATGCACAGATTAGAGAATCTATGAGATATTGAGGAATCAAGTATTAAGAAAATTCAATAAAGAGTTAAGTCCAGAACATAAAAATTTTTTTTCTTGGAGCATTTCTAATTATTTCTACTAGCATCAAAGAAAAGTCTACTTTTTATAGGCTTGTGTAGGGTAACTATACGTTTCTTCATATAAAAATTTATTTTAATAAAATAGTTTCCAAGTACTTCTCACTGAGTAACCGGGCCTCTTTGCCTAAGCAAGCATTGAGTTTCGCGTCAAAAGGTGGGAAGGGCAAAGAAGCTCGTTGTAAAGCTAGTCTTAACTCGTAGCCTATTTGATTCGAGCTAGTAAGCCCGAGGGGTATTCTATACCTAGTGCCCTAAAGCCAACTGGTTTGGGAGTCATTGGCCCAAGACTCGCTACATGGATCAAATAGAAAGCTTAAGGAGTTAAGACACTCAATAGTGGTACAACGTTAAAAAAAAAAAAAAAAAAAAAAAAAAAAGAAACATTGGTTTCCCACCGAGTAACCGGGTCCCGTTGCCTAAGTAAGCAATGATATTCGCATCAAAAAGTGGGCAATGTGAAAATAAAAATTAATAAATGAAGGATGGAAGTAGCAATACACCTGTCTATATGAAAGTTTAGACAAATCAGAGATAAAAGTGGAATAATTTAGAAAAAGTTCTGAAAAATTTAATGTTCTTTACTTAATTTTTCTATTGATAAGTATTAATACCCCAATGATATATCTCATTTAAGCTCTACTGAATATCAATGGCCATTTTGAAAATTGCTTAGGTAAAATTCGAAACTCTAAAGTTAAAAGGTATTTAAAACTAAATTCTTTCTTTACTCGAGGACGAGCAAAGCTTAAGTTGGGGGGTGTGATAAGCATCATAAATTCACCAATAAAAGTATTAATTTATTAATTAATTTATATTAATTTTTAAGAATTAATAATCAATTTATATATAATTTTTGAAAAATTCATATTTTTATTAATTAAAAAATTAATTAAAAAATAATAAAAATTAATAAAAATTAAAAAATAAAATTTTATTATCAATAGAAAGAGCTCATTTTTTTGATCACAACGAAATAAATTTCAAGTAAAACGGAGCTAAAATGGAAAAGATATGAATTTTTAAAAGATATAAAATAAATAAAAATTAAATAAAAAAAAGAAAACGGCTCAGCCGGCTCCGTAAGCCGAGCCACCAAGCCAAGCCAAGCCATCAAGCCGACTCAGCCGTTGAAGCCATCAGCCGGTCCACGATCCTAGGCGTGGACCGCCAGCTCAGCAAATTCCGGCGAATCAGAGATTGCCACGTGGTGGACCTAGACCCCTTAAGGGTCTACAGAAATTTATCGCGGCTCACAAGGGTAATTTAGTCTTTTCGTCCGACAACAGCGGCGCTGATTGGTTGCGGTGTGCGGTGCGGCCGGTCCACGCGGTCCATGGGAACAGTTATTGCGCGATCGGACGGATGTGGTTGTTTGCGGTCAGGATCGGACGGCTGTGGTTGCTTCCGAATTTTATTCAGATACAAACATCACGCGGATCACCATCGGATGGCAGCGCTCGATCCAGGCGATGATCCGACGGTCCAGAATGCTGCCGGCGGTGATCAAGACTCCCGAAGCACGATTTGCGGCCAGATTTCCTCGATCAAGCGCGATCCAACGGCCAGAATTTAATCCGACCCGATCTGAGCTTATCTGCATCCGATTTTGATGATTTTTGGACCGTTGGATTCCTATTGAATGGCTGGATTTTATCAGATTTATCAGAGTCATATCAGAGCTATTTTGATTCAAATTTTATCCAAATTTCTTTGTATTTTTATGATTACAAAGGCTATTAGTCCCATATTGCCTTTAGAAAAAATATCCAGCCCTCCTAGCTCTATAAAAAGGACCCCAGGCCATCAGAAATTCAACATCTCCGATCAAGGTGAAGCTTTGGTACAGGGCGAAGCCAGGCTATGGGTTAAAGGCTGCTTCGAAGCAACGGGTGCCGAGAAGAAGAGCCGAGCTTCTACACCATCTTTCTGCCAATGCCGATCCAAGATCAGAGATCAGGCTATTTTATTTTTTTTAAATTTTATGTATTTAAATTTTAAAATTTTAATTAATAAAAATTTTATTTTTGCATTTTAATTTCTTACTTTTTATTTTTATTATAATTTAATTTCTGCACTTTAAATTATTGCTTTGCAAGTAGATGCTAAGATCTAACTAGTAGATCTTAGTACCAAATTTAAATTTCTGCATCTTTTAATTTTTATTTTCAATCTTCCGACTTCAGTTTTTATTTCAAAATTCAAATCATTTTCTTTTTCTTCTTAAAAAAATCAAAGATTTCAAATCTAAAAATACTACCTTCCCTGTGGATTCGACCCGACTCACTACTATTTACGCATTTTCAATAATTTTAAGAAGTCGGATTAAACTGATAAACACGGTGTCTTAACGACAACATCACATTCCTATCACTTGTCAACAAAAAAATCTGGATCGAAGGATGTGATGGGGCTCCCCACTAAGAAGCTTTCATAATTATGCCCCTCTGAATGCTCCTAAGACCCAAGTGCTGATGGAAATAAAGGAGCAGTCATCAAGGCTTGAAAGAATGAGGACTCACCCAGCCCAGCATAACCTCAACAAATATTTTCTCCACTATCACGACCATGGTCATGATACTAAATAATGCATTCAGCTCCAAGACGAGATCAAGGAGTTAATTAGAAGGGGTCGGCTTGATCGATTCCTTAGACATCGACTAAAAAGAAGAGAAGATCGGCCAAGGGCCTTGCCCCATTTTGAACCATCTCACAAAGATGAGTTGCAAGGAGATCACCCTCCACTCAAAATAATCAATACCATTACCGAAGGACATCAATGGAGGGAGGCAAGTAGATCGGCAGAGCCAGTGAAGAAGCAACGGATTGAAGAATCCATCGCTTTTGCCAAAGAAGATGCTTAAGGGGTTCAATTCCCGCACTGTGAGGCAATTATACTAACTTTAAATATTGCTAACTATGATATATACTGCATTTTAATTGATAATGAAAGCTCTATTGATATTTTGCTTTATGATAAATTCTCTAAAATGTCCATACCTAACAATAGAATGGGGCCAATAAGTTCTTCACTAGTGGGATTCACTGGTGATGCAGTACCGATTGAGGGAATAATAATCTTGCCTATTATAGCAGGTCAGCACTCAAGACAATCAAAGGCCCAAGTGGATCTTTTGGTGGTGAAGACTCCCTCAGCTTACAATTGCATTCTTAGTTGACCTGGCTTGAATGAACTTCGAGTAGTGGTCTCAACCTATTACCTAAAGATTGTTGTAACATCACACCACGTGCAGTGAAAATCCCTAATCTTTAGCATGGACTCGAGGAGAATTTTGACATTCTCTAAGATAGTAGACTACCGATCCATCTAATTTGGATCTATGATGGGGCACCTCCCTCCTTGGGCTTGAAAAAGGTGCCTCCCTTTGGGATGGCAACTTTAGAGAGAAGAAAAAAGAGAGAAGAGAGATTGAGGGAGAAAAGATCTGTATTCCAATTCATATTATAAAATTCTAATACAACCTATGTATTTATACATAGCTATTAGGCCTGACTAAAAACTCTCTTGGATAACCCAATATATGAAAGCACTCATCGAGCCCATGTACACCCATGTCTCCCATGCTCTCATCCCGTGGATCTAAATCCGATCCATACATATGTTAGTTACTTTAAGATCTTATTGGACCAGGCCTTAAGATCCTAAATAAAAAATTTCATCCACTTCTATTCACCACCATCGAGCCGACACTGTCAGTAGCCGAGCTAGCTCGATTGCATCTCGTCCGAACTCTATCTTCTATCTGTCTGAGATAGCTAGCTCGACTGCACCCAAAGTCAGCTCGATCTCAACCCGAGCTGACTCGACTGCGTATCTGAGCCAACTTTCCTATATGTCAGTCCCTTATCTTGACTGATTTTTCTCCTAACTTTGGTCCTTTGCTCTATCTTGTGTTCCAGATCTTTAGAGAACCTACAAAATCCCTTAAGATGTTCACACCTGAACTTCGAGTCCATGCAAGACTACATGCCACCTTCACCCTAGGACAACTCCTATCCTAATCCTAGGACTACACCCATCCTAGTCTTTTGGAGCCAATACCCTAGCTCCTCCCATGGTCTCCCTAATTTTGGAAGCACCACACCAAATCCTACAATCTCCACCTTAGTGCTCCCAAGTCTTGGCACATCTGACAATGTTCTCCTACACGATCCCATTGTCACTATGCACCCCGACAGCCTCTTGTGCAAACACCATCTTCGCCAATCCTCTTCAGCTATTGTGCACCCTTGAGGCCTTTAAGATGACCACCTCCATCATTGAAGACCTTAGTTTGCTTCCTTGCATCATCCTAAAATTGTAGGAACTTTTTTGCTTGGCAGCTGCATCAATTGTCCTAGACTTTTCTTAAGATCCTGCAGCATTCCTATACCGACACTCACTACACATCCTAACACGATCTCCTCAGAATTTTGCTAGTCTTTCTCGCATGTGCTGCTCCACTTGGAACTGTGCATCTCTGATGTTGGTGTTAGGATATTGGTCCTCCTACACTCCTCCACTCTGAACTCGTGTCACATCTCCATTGGTGAAGCCACCTCTACCCGATGCTCCATCTAAAATTGAAGTCTACTTGATGCCATAAAAGCTAACTCTATAATCGAGTCTTCCGAATCAACCACTTAATGCTGCACTACTGAGCCTATCGCTGCATCTTGAACATCATCGCTATCCCTTCAGATCCTTCGCACTCCATGGACCCCTCCGAATCTATCTATAATACCTCTACAACCTGCGAGTACCTTTGAAACCTAAGAGCTCATCCAATTCTTTAAAATCAGCAATTGAATCCTAGAAAATTCCATCCTAGCCTTCTCCTCTTCTGCTCCTACACCAGCCATCACTTTAGTTGCGCCCGAAGGAATTATAGCTCAAATCTTATCCTGGATTCAGATCCATCTATCTCATCCAGAGGCTCCTGAGATTTTCTGACTCTTCTTGAGACTTGCTCTCTCAGCCCCTATGCCTCTAGGATAGCACTACTACAGCACTCCAGCACTCCTTATCTTATCTCTGTACTACCTCCTCATAAGTATCCGGATCCTTTCTTGCTGCACATAACCCATCCTCCACCTAAATCGTAACTCTCTCTGGTGCTCCTACAGAAGAAACATGATCCAAGATCAACCATCTAGCACTGACCTATTGGACCTCCATAGATCATTCATCTCCATCACCTCCAAGGCTTCACAAATTCATGCTCTGGTCAAACCGTTGAATGCATCCCCGACTACTTCTCCCATCTTTCTACAATCGAAGTACGTATAGTCGCTTCTTCAACTTTTCTTCGACCATTACCCCTTGGGAAATCTCTCTTCATCTGCCAAATAACCCCATACTGCTCATCTTTCTAGAGAACCCTATCATCCATCATACACTCCCAGTCTCTTCAACTAAGATCGATCAGACAATCATGCACCCAAACCTTCCACCTTGAGAAAAATTCTTTTCGTTAATTCTCTCAGCCTTCACTTTCAACCTGCTGCTCTCGATTGGCCAAACCACAATAATAACAAAAATAGATTTGAGATATACCATAAAATACTTATGCAGATTTTTGATTTCATCCTGTATGACCTCTTCTTCCCTTCCACGAACCATCAGGCTCTGAATTAGGCTTTGATACCAATTATTGTAACATCACCATGGCATCACCTATCTCTGATACCACGTGCAGCGGAAACCCCTAATCGTTAGCATGGACCTGAGGAGAACTTTGACATTCTCTAAAGCAACAGACTACCGATCCACCTAATCTAAATCTGTGATGGGGCGCCTCCCTTCTTGGGCTTAAGGGAGGTACCCCCCCTTCGGGGTGGCAACTCTATGTCGGAAATGCGCACTCTTCCCACACGGATCGGCATGGCCATCGATGATTAGCCAAGTAACAAGAAAGTACTTCTTAGAGATTAATGTAGAAGCATGATCAAATAATTCAAGAAATAGAAAAGAAGAGAAGAAAAGATTTTTGGAAGAAAAGAGCTTTTATTCAGTATATTTCAGCATCATTTACAATCTTGACCTATTTTCAATATATATACTTTACAAAGGATCAAGCCCAAGCTCATAGAAAAACTTTCCAAACTCAAACAATCCATATACACAAAATAATAACTCATGAAAATTAAGCCGATCCAGTTTTAAACTGAGCTGGCTAACCAACGATTGGATCGGCTCGACTGAGCCGACCCAGTTGTGTATCGTGTCAACAGTCCAAAAATGCTGCTTTCTATCTAAATTTTTCTCTGAGACCTAGCCAACCCAGTCCTGGACTGAGCCAGCCCAGTTCTCAACTAAGCCGGCTCAATCTCAGAGTGAGCCGACCTAGTTTCTAAACTTTGCTATTAAGGCTGATTCTTCTTTTGGCTTGCTCTCATCTTACCATGACCTATCTTCTCATGTTTCCAAGACTTGTGAGTGCCACTTCTGAGCTCACATTCTCCATCTTGGTGCTTTCAAATCCTTGTGAACTTATCTCTTCTCAACAGACCCATCCGTGCCATACATCTCTGAAAGCTATCACTAGGGAGTACCTTCATTAGTATATCAAACTGATTCTCTTTGGTATGGATCTTCATCAGTTTCACTTCACCTTCATCCACCAACTTTTTGATCGTATGGTACCTCACGTCTATATGCTTTGTGCGTACATAATAGAATGGGTTCTGTGCCAATAGTAGAGCACTCTAACTATCACTGAATAGTGTAACCTTGCTCTGCTCCACCCCAAACTCATCAATCAGCCTCCTAAGCCAAAGAACTTTTCTTTCAGCCTCCGTTATCCCAATGTACTTGGCCTCCATGGTAGGCAAGGCTATGATTGGCTGAAGGATTGATCTTCAAGATATCGATCCATCATATATGCAGAAGAGGTATCTAGTAGTAGACCTTCTTGTATCTAGATCATTAGCATAATTTGCATCAACAAACCCTTTTAGAGGATCCAAATCTTCACACATCTTCATAGATTATTCTTCAAATCCTTCTGACTGCCCATAAAATACCAAACCATAATCTCTTATTCCATGCAAATATCTCAATATCCATTTCAATGCTTTCCAGTGTTTCTTCCCAGGGTTAGCCATATATCTACTAACCGTGCTCACTATATGTGCTATATCTGATCTACAGCAAACCATAATATACATCACACTACCTACAGCATTTGTATAAGGAACTCATTCCATGTACTCTCTCTCATCTTCTGATTGGAGGCTCTATAACTTGGAGAGAGACATATGGTTCAACAATGGTGTCTCTGTAGGTTTGGCCTTCTTCATGCCAAACCTCTCCGAAACCTTTTGGACATACTTTTCTTGTGACAAATGGAGCACTCCTTTGCATCTATCTCTGCAAATCTTCATTCCAAGGATATTCTCAGTTGGATCCAAATCCTTCATCTCAAACTTAGATGATAATGCCCTTTTCAACCTTTTCATAGCATCCATGCTTCTACTAGCTATGAGCATATCATCTACATACAATAATAGGTATAGAGAATCCTCCTCATCTACATCCTCAACGTAGACACAATAATCATATTCACATGTACTGAAACTCAGGCTCAAGATAAAGCTATCAAACCTTCGATACCACTAACGAAGAAATTATTTCAGGCCATACAGAGACTTTCTGAGTAAACATACCTTTTGTTCCTATCCCATCTCCATGAAACCATCTGGCTATTTCATGTAGATTCTTTTCTCCAAAGTCTCATGAAGGAAGGCCGTCTTCATGTCCATCTGTTCCAATTCCATGTTATGCTGTGCCATTAGTGACAGCAAAACTTGAATAGACGTATGATGCACCATAGGAGAAAATTTTTTTATGTAGTCAATCCCTTTTCTTTGTGAGTATCCCTTTTCTACCAATCTTACTTTGAATCTGACTCCACCTTATTCTGAAGGTGCTTCTTTCTTTGTGAATACCCACTTTAAGCTAATAGGTCGAGCACCCTCTGGAAGATCCACCAGTTGCCATGTCTGATTCTTCTCGAGTGATTCTATCTCCTCCATCATAACCTATATCCATGAATCATGATCCTCACTCTTCATGGCCTTTGCATAATTCTCTAAATCTTCATTAGCAGTGATGAGTGCATAAGCGATAACCTCATCAATGCTATATCTGATTGATCTCCTAATAGTATGCTGGGGCTTATGCAAAATCACTCCCACTGGCATATTTCTACCTGATGTCTGTGGCTGCTCCTGCATATCTATCTAAACTACCGGTCCTCCATGCTACTTTTCAATCTAAGATAATACTTTTCTTCCCTGCTCTACCTCAATAGGAATACTCTTGTAAGTGGATGTAACCTGTATGCCATCATTTTCTGACTGGCCACTGCTGTTCACCTCTATTTCTCTAGTTTTATCTATCCCAGACCTCCTCAAGATGCTCCTCTCATCAAAGATAACGTCCCTGCTGATCACTAACTTCTGTGCCTAAGAGTCCCACTACAGGTATCCCTTGACTCCTTGTGGATACCCAATGAATGTCATCTTTTGAGATTTTGGATCCAATTTGCTCCTCTCGATTGCCTCCATATGTGCATAGGCTGTGCAACCAAAGACTTTCAGATGGCCAAGCTCCACCTTCTTTCCACTTCAGACCTCCTTTAGAATGCCTCCATTCAGCTTATAATGAGGGAACCTATTCACAAGAAAATAAGAAAAAGTTAGAGCATCACTCCAAAAAAACTTTGAGAGTAATGTCTACAGTCTCAAACTTCGTGCCTTCTTAGTTAATGTCCGATTCATCCTCTCCGTGGCACCATTCTGTTGGGAAGTCATCTTGATCGTGTAATGGCATTGGATGCCATTTTCCTCACAATACCTCCTAAACTCCAAGATAGTATACTCTCCTCTATTGTCCAACCTCAGACACTTCACCTGTCTCCTTGACTTCTTCTCTACTTCAGCTCTCCAAGCTTTGAATCCGACAAACACCTCTAATTTTTTTTTGATCAGGTAAACCCACATATTCCTTGAGAAATCATCAATGAAAGTGATAAAGTATTTTACCCCACCTCTAGCTGATACAGGAGCTGGTCCCCACACATTCGAGTGCACTAAATCCAGCACTCCCTCGCTGTGCTTGATACTTCTGGCAAACTTCATCATATGCTGTTTGCCAAAGATGCACGGCTCATAAAGATCTATGCCCTCCTTCTTCAGGGCTGGGATCATACCTCTTCTACTTAGTTCAGTAAGCCCATGGTCACTCATATGATCCATCCGATAGTGCCATAGCTGATATAAAATCTGCTCCTCTTGTGCTGCTGCTAGCACCTCTACACTATCATTCATCACTGAGCCTTCCATTCTATAAAGATTATTGCTTAGTCTTCTATCTCTCATCACCACCAAAGCTCTCTTAAAAATTTTTAGACATCTACTCCTAGCCTGGCTACTAAAAGCATAATCCTGCTCCTCCATATAGCCCAAAGAAATTAAATTCTTTTTCAACTCTGGTATATGCTTGATATTTGATAATGTACGAATGATTCCATCGTACATCCTTATCCTGATAGAGCCAATTCTAGCTACTTTGCATGGGTGATGATCTTCAAGGCTAATACTTCCACCATCGGCCTTTTGGTAGATAGCAAATCACTTCTGATGAGAGTATAGTGGTGCAAGCATGCTGAATCCAATATTCATATAGTATTATACTCTGTGGATCCATCTGATATAACTAGCAGGTCTTCTCCACTACTCATAGAAGCTATATCATCTTTTTTGCTGGCCTTCCCTTTTTCTAATCTCAAAAGGGGAT
The DNA here is from genome assembly GCA_006176705.1 of Cocos nucifera. Classification (NCBI taxonomy): domain Eukaryota; kingdom Viridiplantae; phylum Streptophyta; class Magnoliopsida; order Arecales; family Arecaceae; genus Cocos; species Cocos nucifera. Next base: position 175,228 of record QRFJ01000195.1, read on the forward strand.
AATCTCTCCTCAGGTGTCTAGGCTGATGATATTTATAACATTTCAATGTCATCTTCCTCTGATCGTGAGACTTTGATCTGCCCTTGAATTTTTCTCTTGTTTTTTCTTTTGATCTTTTCTATCTTTCATTCACAGCCAAGATCTCAGACTTAGGATCTTTCTTGTAGATCTTTTTTCTTTGCTTATTTGATCTGAGCACACCAACAATCTCTTCATAGTTTAGGATCTTCTTTCCATAAACTAAAGTTGTTATGAGACCATCATACAAACCTGAGAGAGAACATAATAGTAGCAATGCCCGACCCTCCTCATCGATCTTCACATTCAAACTCATCACTTCAGAACACACCTGATTGAACCTTTGGATATGTGCAACAAGATCTCCATCTTCGGACATCCTCAGACTAAACAGCTATTTCTTCAACCATAGCTTGTTCGTCATGTTCTTCCCCATGATGTGTTCTCCAGTCTCTCTTAGAGTTTCTTTGCCGTAGTTTCTATGCAAATCTCGGGCAAAACCTGATCGACCAAACACATCCAGATTATGCTAAAAGCAATTTTCTCCAACTCTTTTCAATCCTTAGTACTAATCTTTTTTGGCCTTTTCATTTGTCAAGATCTTGTAGATCCTCTACTGAACCAACAAGTCCTTTACTCTTTGTCGCCATAGAGTAAAGTTTTTCTTGCCATCAAACTTCTCAAAATCTACCTTGAATCCATTTGATCCCATGATTTCAAACAAGTCAAGAATATATCCCTAACACCCTTCACGATCTTACACACCAGCAAAACTATCCTTCAAAGAAGATCTAACTAGCCCTAGATCCTCTTTTCAAACTTTTGTATCATCGTTTCTCCATGTAAATAATCTCCACCATAATTTAGAGACAACCATGAACAAACTAGAAGTTTTAGGATAAAATCTGATGCAAAAGATCTTGGATGTTGTAAATCCTAGGTGTTTTCCTTTCTTCCACGCAACACCTCTCTGATACCAAATATCGTAAATGCGCACTCTTTCCACACAAATCGACGTAGCTGTTGGTGATTAGCCAAGCAATAAGAAAGTACTTCTTAGAGATAATATAAAAGCACGATCAAATAATTCAAGAAATAAAGAAGAAGAAAAGAAGAGATTTTCTTGAGAAAAGAGCTTTTATTCAGTATATTTTAGCATCATTTATAACCTTGACCTATTTTTAGCATATATACTTTATAAAGGGTCAAGCCCAAGCTCATAGAAAAACTTTCCAAACTCAAACAATCAATGTACACAAAATAATAACCCACGAAAATTGAGCCAATTAACCTGCAACTGGGTCGGCTCAGTCTCAGACTGAGCTGATCCAATTGTGTACCGTGCCAATAGCCCAGTTGTGTACCATGCCAATAGCCCAAAAATACTACTTTCTATCTGAATTTTTTTTTGAGACTTAGCTGACCCAGTCCTAGACTGAGCTGGCCTAATTCTCAATTGAGTCGGCTCAGTCTCAGGGTGAGCCAACCCAATTTCTGAACTTTGCTATTAAGGCTAATTCTTCTTTTGGCTTGCTCCCATCTTTTCATGATCTATCTTCTCATGTTTCCAAGACTTGGGAGTACCACTTCTGAGCTCACACTCTAGAGAGAAGAGAGAAGAGAGATTGTGGAAGAAAAGATCTATATTCCAATCCATGTTATAAAATTCTAATACAATCTATGTATTTATACATAGCTATTAGGCCCAATCAAAAACTCCCTTGGCTAACCCAATACATGAAAGCACTTATCGAGCCCATGTACACCCATGTCTTCCATGCTCTCATACCTTGGATCTAAACCTGATCCATACATGTGTTAGCCACCTTAAGACCTTATTGGACCAAGCCTAAGGACCCTAAATAGAAAACCTCATCCAATTTTGTTTGTCATCGTTGAGCTGGCTCTGTCAGTAGCAGCACTGGCTTAACTGCATCTCATCCAAACTCTATCTTCTATCTATCTGAGATAGCTAGCTCGACTGCATTTTGAGTTGGCTCGATCTCAGTCCGACCTAGCTTGACTGCATATCTGAGCCAGTCCACCTATGTGTCAGCCCCTTGTCTTAGCTGATTCTTCTTCTAGCTTTGGTCTTTTACTTCACCTTGTGTCCTAGGCCTTTGAAGCATCTACCAAACCCCTCAAGATCCTCACACCTGAACTTTGAGTTCGTGCAGGGCTACACGCCACCTTCACCTTAGGATAACTCTTATCTTAGTCTTAGGACCGCATCCATCTTAGTCCTCCAAAGCCAACACCCTAACTCCTTCCATGGCCTCCCAAGGCTTGGAAGCACCATAGCAAATCCTACAAAGATGAAGTTTCCAACTAGTTATGGGGTTTGAGAAGTCAGAGGAGATCAAGCTCTTGTACGACACTCTTACACAATTGCTTTGCAAGGAGAAAAATAGATGAAATCTTATTCGATAGATGGACTTGATGCCCGTGATGATTTGATGGAAGAATGAGGAGAACCAATCAAAGATCTTGTTATAATTTTTTTAAACGATGGGCATGAAGTTCATACTGTTAAGATCGGCTCTAATCTGAGAGAGGAGGTCAGAAAGTAGCTCATCGCCTTCTTATAGAAGAATGTCGATGTTTTTGCCTGGGTACCTGCGGACATGCTTGGGATTGATGTTGAAGTCATGGAGCATCGACTGAGCATGAACCTCAAATGCCAGCTGGTAAAGCAAAATAAGTGCAACTTTGCACCAGAGTGGCAGGAAGGCATTATGGATGAGGTCGACAAACTCATTAAAGCTAAGTTCATCCAAAAAAAAGTACATTATCCAAATAGGATTGTGAATGTTGTTCTTATAAAGAAAGTAAATAGTAGGTGGAGGATGTGCATAGACTTCATAGATTTGAACAAAGCCTGCTTAAAAGATAGCTACCTCTTATCAAGAATTGATCAGCTAGTGGACACAACTTCGGGCCATGAGCTCCTAACTTTCATAGATGTCTTATTTTGCTACAATCAAATCTGAATGGCATCAGAAGATAAGAAAAAAATTGCTTTTATTATTGATCATGGTCTCTACTATTATAGGGTTATGCCATTTGGACTAAAGAACACAAGTGCCACCTATCAGTATCTAGTTAACAAAGTCTTCAAGGAGTAGATCGATTGTAATATAGAGGTTTACGTAGATGACATGCTGGTTAAAAGTCGATCCTCATGAAATCACATCATCGATAATGAAGAGACCTTCAACACCCTCCAGAAGTACAAGATGAAGTTGAACCCTACAAAGTATGCTTTCATTGTGACTTCGAAGAAGTTCCTGGGATTCATGGTATCGGGACATGGCATCGAGGCAAACCCAGAAAAGATCAAGGCTATCCAAGAAATGACTATCCCTAAAATAATAAAAGAAGTTCAATACCTTACAGTCAAAGTGGTAGCCTTGAATTGCTTCATCTTGAGATTGGCGAAGCATTGCATGCCCTTCTTCCAAGTACTTAAGCAACCCAAGAACTTCAATTGGACTCTTGAGTGTCAGTGGGCCTTCAAGGAATTGAAGCACTATCTCAGCTCGCCTCCACTCCTTGCCAAGTCTAAACCTAGGAAAGAATTATTTTTATATTTGGCAGTGTCCCCAATGACCATTAGAGTTGTCCTAATCAGAGAAGAAGCTAAAATTTAGAAGCCAATATACTATATAAGTAGAGTTCTAAGAGATCCAAAAATAAGATATACCAAACTAAAAAAATTGACTTATGCTTTACGGATTACAGCTAGGAAGCTCTGACCTTATTTTTAGGGGCATATAATTACACTTGTCACTGATCAACCTGTTAAGGCAATTCTTTACCGACCTGATACTTTTGGGAGGATAGCAAAATGGACGATTGAGCTAACCAAGTTTGAAATCAGTTTTCAACCTCGACCATCCATCAAAGCTTAGATATTAGCTGACTTTGTAGTAGAGTGCACCATCCTAGATGAAGCTAAACTTGAGCACCAAGAAGTTCATACTCTTGCTTATCCTAAAGAAAAAGTTGATCTCCTTAAAGATTTCTAAGCTTTGTATGTAGATGGTTCATCCAATGCCTCAGAGGTAGGCACAAGATTGATTTTAATTAATCCAAAATGAATTATTGCTAAGTATGCTCTGTGCTTCGAGTTTTCCACCACCAACAATGGAGCTGAATATGAAACCCTAATCTCGGGATTAAGGATAGCTAAAGAACTAGAAGTAGAACATTTGAAGGTTTATAGTGATTCTTAATTAGTGGTGGGCTAGGTCAGCAATACCTATGAAGCTCAGGAGGAGAGCATGAAGAAGTACTTGGAGAAGGTAAGAAGCTTAACCTCAGCCTTTAATAGCTTTGATATTCAACAGATCCCCAGAGCAAAAAACACCAGAGCAGATCTTCTTTCTAAGCTAGCAATTTTGGCCCTAAATGAATTATCAAAAGAAGTTTTCTTGGAAGTTCTGCATCATCCAAGCTCAGAGAAATCTCAAGCAGTAATGCAGGTTGACCATGAGCCTAGCTGAATCGACCTATTAGTTTCATATCTTAAAGATAGAGTTCTTCCTAGAGACTCCAAGGAAGCTCAAAAATTAAGAAATCAAGCCTTTCGCTATCTTGTATGAAAATAAGTTATACAAGAGATCGTATTTTTTGCCACTCCTCAAATGTCTTCGACCTTCCAAAGCTGATTATACTTTAAGAGAAGTGCATGAGAAAATATATGGAAACCATCTAGGGGTCAAATCTTTATCTTACAAGTTACTCTAGCGAGGATATTATTGGCCAACCATGCACCGGGATGCCATAAATTATTTGAAAAAATATGATCGATATCAGAAAAATGCAAGTATTCAGAGACAACCAGCTTCACAACTCATACCCTTAAGTGTCCCTTGGCCATTCGCATAGTGGGAAATGGATATACTTGGGCCTTTTATTATGGTATCTAGATAATAAAATTTTTTTTTGGTACCAATGAATTATTTTACTAAGTGGGTAGAGGCTAAACCTAGCTCTGGCAAAAATAACTGAAGCCAAGGTGCAAGACTTCATCTAGAAGTCGATAGTTTGCAGATTTGGCCTACCTCGGATGCTAATCATTGATAATGAATGCCAGTTTGCAGGAGCAAAGTTCATCGAGTTCTGTGAAGACTTAAATATTTTTCATCATTTTATATCTGTGGTGCATCCTCAAGTAAATGGTGAAGCTGAAGTAACCAACATAACTCTACTTCAGAGGATAAAAGCAAGACTTGAAAGGGTGATAGAGACATGGGTGGATGAACTCTACCATGTACTCTGGGTCTATCGAACCATCCAAAGGCTGCCAATAGGAGAAACTCCTTTTATATTGGCCTTTGGAATAGAGGCTATCATCCTAATTGAACTTGAACTTTTCTCAGTGCGAGTTGAAGCTTTCAATGAACAAAGCAATTCATAAGACCTCAAGGCAAACCTCGACCTGTTGGATGAAAAGCGGAAAAAAGCTCAGATCAGAATGGCTGCCTACAGGCAAAGACTAGCCCGATACTATAATTCTAAATTAAAGAGCAAAGCATTCAAAGTGGGAGATCTGATGCTTTGACGAGCAGATATTTCATAACCTCAAAGTTAGGAAAAACTCACCCTGAACTAGGAAGGTCCTTATGAAGTTGTGGAAATTATCCAACCAAAAACTTATTATCTAAAAGAGCTTGGAGGGTCGATGTTTTTGCGACCTTGAAATTTAGAAAACCTACGAATGTACTATTAATGACCATTTTAATAAATTTTTTTTTAACAATTCTTATCTTTAGTGCAAAGTTATACAATGATAGAAAATTATCCAACCGAACTTTGCTTTCAAATGAAGTAGAAGACCTCCTATTATAAATAGAAGATAATGAGAAGAGGCCCTCTTAACGGCCTTTTTGTATCTCGACAACCTTGTTAGGAACAGAAGGAGAATCTCATCCTAAAAGAAAAGTTAGCCAACCACATTAGGAACAAGAGGAGAACCTCATCCTGACATGGAGGAAGACCCCTACAGGAGATAGAAGGTCTTCTATTTATAAACAGGAGATAATGGCGAGAGACCCTCTCAATGATTTTTTTGTGCCTCGGTAGTCTTGTTAGGAACAGAAGGAGAACATCATCCTAATAAGAAGATAGCCAATCATGTCAAGAATAGGAGGAGAACCTCATCCTGACATGGAGGAAGACTCCTATAGGAGACAAAAGACCTCCTATTTATAAACAAGAGGTAATGGAGAGAGGCCCTCTCAATGGCTCTTTTGTGGCCCAGTAGTCTTGTTAGGAATAGGACAAGAACCTCATCCTAACATGAAAGATAGCCAACCATGTCAAGAATAGGAGTATTGGAAAATATATCCCAAAGCCAATTATCAGCCTATTGACATTTGAGCTACCTTATAATTAAATTGATTTATTAATAAATAAAATATTTTTTTGGTATTTTCATCATAAAGTTTACATCTTCTAATGAACTCCATTATTGTGATAAAGTTTTTAGGATGATTTAGTTTTTGATAATGAGAGGATTTATCGATTAGTCCTTAAATAGTTCATGATCAAATGATACGCTGTTAATTAGGATGATAGCATTTATCAAGCATAAGTCATTATATGCTATATAGATTGGTTGTCATCTTAACCAAGGAGTGTAGAGATATTGGTATGGTATACAAGTGAGATGTAAGGATACATCATCACAGAACGTGACCAACTCTAGAGCATTTTATTATCGAAAATTACTCTGATAGGATATAGGTATAAGTTTCTCTTAGACCTGAGATCACCACAGTGGCTTGCAAGCAACTCACTGTATTTTGGTACCAAACTAACTAAATTTTTAATTCAATAAAAAAATATTTTTGGGCATAGTCAAGAACTTGTAAAGTTAGTGAGTGATCAAGATGGGATTGACCACTTCAAGAGTTGGAGAAGAATGCATCACTATATTTCAATATAGTAAAATCTTGGCCAGGATAATCCATGAGATGGATTTGGTATTTTGAAATACAACATGGATGATCTAATCAGAGTTGACAGTTAAACTCTAAGGTATCCTATGAGCATTTTGATCAAGGAGATGAATTATATAAAAATTATATCTATATGGATTTTAAGGATGTTGTTCTACACATTCGATCTATTCAGCCATTGGATACCATTGCCAGATGGTCACTGTGATTGATATAAAATTTTTTTTTATACTACTGACTTAGGTTCAAACTTATAGAGTTACATCGTAAGAATTCTCAATTTGATTGGATGGTTGATCGATGATTAAGAATCATTCTAGGGTTAAACATTCAATACGATTGATGTTTAACCTAGTGCAAGTATTGCAGGAGTATCAATTAGCAATTAGATTGCTAATTAGATTAATTTGATTAAACCAGAGGATTAATATTAAGTTTAATTAAATATAATTTAATTATATTTAATTAGATTTGATTGGATCAAGTTCAATTGATTTATTGGATGAGCCAATTGCAAGGAAGAACTAGTCCTAGTTCAATTAGAACTTGTTTGAACCCAATCTTTAATTTGATTAGAAATTGAATTAAAATTAAATCTAATTTAATCTAATTTAATAAAGTTATTAGTTGGACTAAAATCTATTTTAATTGGATTAGATTTATTTTAATTTAATTTAGTTCAAAGATCATATTGGACCAAGTCAAAATTGGAATCTTAGTATGACTAGGATTTCCTCTCCTTGCGCGACATATATCCCAATGCCCCCACCCTATTTTCTAGGAGGCTTTCCATGGAAATTCTCCATGCCCCAGGCCCTTCACGTGCACCATATCTCTCTCTCATTTTCTTACTTGGTTGTTTGTTTTGGACCAAGTCAAACAAGGTAATTAGTTTAGATTTCAAATTCTATGAGATAGAGTTTTAAGAAACCAAAACTCCTTCCAATGCTTGTTGCCAACTCTTACTAATTTTCTCTAATTTCTATGGTGGAAATAACCAATTTTTGTGCACCATTTGCTGGTGGTCCATGGCTGAAAAGAAGGGGGCATCCAAGTGTTGGGCGCCTTAACTATTGCCTTATTTGGACACCCCTTGTCTACGTATTTGACTTAGACAAGGATTAGTCCATAACTCTATATAAGAAGGATGTTTGGACCTGATTTTCATGAGCTTTCAGATCTGAGAAAGGGCATTTGGGGTGTGAGAAAATCTAGGAGAGAAAGGCTTGGGGTGTGAGACTTTGTAGAGACACAATCTCTTGTGTCTTGGTGATAGAAATAAGGAAGAAGAAGGGTCTTCTTCTAGGGTTTTTTCACTAGATTTTTCCTCCATTTTTGTGAGTTTTGAGAGGTGTCACAAATTCACAAATCTTCTTCCTTCTTTCTAAAAGTTGGAGAGTCTAAGTTTCGAAGAAGAAAGATCCAGATCAACCATCGAAGAATGATCAACACAGTACTAGCATATTATGCTGATTTTCAGCCATCAAATTTCTAATCAATGATCGAGGGCTTGTGTAGGCATTCTGTAGAGATCGGATATATGTACGGCTTAGAGCATCAATCTTAGCCTAAGATCAGCGAGTTATAAAGTCTAATTTGCAAAGGTAAGGAAGATTTGATCTCCTTCTTACATATCTAGATTTAGTCTAGAGTATTTCTATTGTTGATATGATCAACTTGATATTTTCTAGTATTTTTAATTTTTGATTTAAAAGCATGCATAAATCATGTAATAGAAATGATTTAGATTTGATTTAGAGAGGTTGTCCTAGTTCATGTAGATCTAATATAAATCATAAATTTATTAGATATGATTTAGATTAATTTATGATTTATAAGATTTAAAAGTTGTTTAAGTTTAAAAATAAATATTTTAGATTACATGGACTAATTATAAGATTGTCATGCTATAAGATTTATCCCTTATAGTGGAGAGGTTGTCCTAGTACGTGTTGATCTAAAATTTTGATCATAAAATTTTAGATTAGATCTAAAAAATTTTATGATCTAATTAAAAAATATTTTAATCTAATTTTTTATCATCATAAATTTATTAGATTCAATCTAAGTTGATTTATGATTGATTAGAATTGAAATAGTTTCAATTATATGAACATATTTAGATTATATTTAAAGTAGTTTCATACATTATTTACATATTGATTATGAATCAAACATGCAACTTGGTTGGTAGAACTATATTATAAAAATATTTTATAAATATAAAAATTATTTTTAAAATACCGAACTCCAACCCTCAGCCTAAAACTTAATTAAGAATTAAGATATAGAATTGTGAATTGAAAATCCTAAGATACAAATCATAACACTTTAGGTTAATGGGTTAGTGGAAATTTGGTCCATTAATTAGGTTAGACCTAAGATTAGATTAAAGAATAGACTTAATTAGAGTATTAACTAAATCTAATCAATAGTTGTCTTAGATTAGGTCGAGGATTCTCTAGATCAATTATAATAGTTGTAGTTGGACAAGTCCATGTCTTTGATGAGAACCAAGATGAACTTGATTCTTGGCTACATGGTCTAGCACGAACTGTTAGGTTAGATCAATCGAAACTAATTAACCAGTTAGTGTCTAAGATAAGTTTGGCAATTTAGACTGATGGTTTTTAATTGATGGCCTACTTACTTAGCTATTTTTTATTGTATCTAAGGCAAGCTTTGGTAGACCGTCCCACCGATCTCACTTACCTATCCTACTTGATGAAATTATATTTTGATTAGATCATTTGACAATTCGAGCTAACTCATGTTAGCTAGATAAATCAGTGTGACTAATTTAGGTGCTCTTAGATCAACCTATTAATGGTCTCTCTTAATCTGACTGGGTGAATCTAGTGAGAGGATCATGACAAGCTGGTTCATCTGACCTTTTCTCTTCTTTAAATAAAATTAATTAAATCTTCTAAAATTATTAGGTCCTTAAAAATAAAATAGTTATGGTGATAACTAGATCATAGCCTTCCATTAAGTGGGTGATAATGAGTCCATTAGTTGGATAATCATTGGAGGCTCAAAGGCCTCATGCTTATCGGCTAGTGGAATTATTATTCATAATATGACTTATTGGCCACGTCTTTCTAAATGGTGGTTAGATTGATCAACCAAAGTTGGGCTTAATCATTCATTAGTTCGATGGACCAAGTATGGTCATATTAATGGTTGGACCTAACTGAACCTTTTCAGTAGAGGCCAAAGCCTACTGATTAGGGAATGGGGCAAAATTAAATTACTAAAAATTATTTAGAGAAATAATTGATTATGAACCTACCCTTAGATGCATATGGGTTGATCAATCAAAGTTGGACTTATGTGCAGTCTATGTGGATTCTAGCACCCACTAAGGAATTAGAATAATTCCTCAAATTAGAGGTAAAGGCTATCAATTTGAATAAAATAGTGGAAGAACCTTTTGATTAAAGTCCAAATCTTTAGGTTTAATAAATTAATTACTGATTAGATTTTGATTTTTTTTTTATGTAGATATGGTCACTTTTCTTTTGCTTTGATCATTGTTAGACAATAATAAGCTGATGGGATCCAACTTTGGTAGCTGGTACTGTAAGTTAAAGATTATCCTGGAGCATGAACAGATCTTGTAGGTGTTGATAGATCCAGCACCTAAGAAGCTAGCTGCAAATGCACGTGGATCAGTCAGAGATACTTACGAAAAGTGGCTCAATGATCGAACTATGGTATGTTGTATTACACTGGTGGCTATGAGTAATGAGTTCAGTTGCAGGTTTGAGATAGCTCAGCCAAAAGATATGCTTCAAGTATTGGAGGAGTCTTTGGCACACCTGATAATGTTGAGAGGCACAAGACTAGTTGTGCCATCTTCAATGCCAAGATGAGAGATAGAGCTTCAGTCACTCATCATGTACTATATATGATCGAGTTGATAGAGCATTTGAGCAAGCTCGACTTTTTCTTGCATGAGCAGCTAGGAAAAGATGCAATACTGAACTCGCTATCCAAGTCTTATCTTCCATTCCTCATTCATTATAGAATGACAAAACTTGAAGTTAACTACCATGGCTTACTTTGGTTACTTTAGAACTTTGAGAAGGATCACCAACTCTACAAGGAGTCGGTGAACTTAATGGGAGGTTCTTAAAGGAATATGACCTCAAGCCAATTAATTTTTTGGGCTATTCTTTGTCTTCCAAACTCATGTAATGACATTTTTAATAAATAAAGGCATTTATTTCATCATATGCAGTATCTTATTATTTATTTAAGATTATGATGAATCCTATAAATTAGGGCTATGGTTTTAAGATTATGATGAAATCATACCAGTGAGACCTAAAACCTTAAAGCTCTAATTTAAATATTCCTAATCGATGGGACATTGAGTTAGGGATCAATGTTTTTTGGTAAGACTAACACATTCTTTGTATGCTCGATTGAGAGGGTGATTGATCTCACAATAACTTGTGTATGACACTAATACAAGAATGTGGGTGCTCATTAGAGAATGAGTTCACTAAATTGATCCAAATCGAGAATATCTAATGGAGTCTTATCTGCAAGTCAATAGATGGTTCTCATAGTGGAAATTGTGCATGTAATCCTTTGACCTGAAACTACCATAGAATCTTATATATATAAATTCATATTTTGGTTCATACTCATTCATGACTCAGTTATGTATGGGATGATCTGGATATGGTAGATTATATATATGAAGGTTGTGAGTAGGTTAACATGGAATCGATCTCTCCTGGTAAGAGAAAATAGCATCCTACCTGCTTCAAACAAATGATGATTCAGGAAGACTTTGATCAAAGCATGATGAAAAATTAGAAATGATTTCTAATATTTCATTAAATGAATCATCATCATAAGATTGAAAGAGAAATAAATATGATATTGGGGTTGACATATTTTCATACCCAGAGTCATATTCAGGATGCAGGGAGATCGAAGGATCTAGTTGCATGGTAATTTTCATTGAAGGATATTTTTGGATATTTCCATCAAAATTTTACATCTTTTGGAAAGTCATGATACGTTGCTAGACGTCAATCATGTCTTGTGGGTTCGATCAAATTAAAATTTTAATTTGATCATTAAATTAGACAGTGATCTAAATTAAGTCAAATTGGGTTGGCTAGTTTTGACCTAAATCGGTTTGGTTGAGTTCTAACCAGATTAGGTCAAATCACACCCAGACTCACTGCTGGTTAGATGTGAAACCCAATGGGTCACACATAAAGAGAGTTGATTAAGGGTCTAATTGGATTAGACCATGTTTGCAAGATGAACATGCTAGCACATGTAGCAAACCCTAGCACCTGGTTTCGAATTGGATTCGAATCGGCTTTCGATTTGGACTAATTTAGATCCAACTTAAGTCAAATAGGATTTGGTCTTGAATTAGATTAACCTAGACTAATTGAGCTTTAGTTAGGTCACTACATACCTAAATCCCATGCACCAGAGAGTCTCTCTCTTGCGTGTGGGATGTTTTTCATGCGCAAAGAATTTTTGGCGTATGGAATTAGTTGGCACCTACCTTCTTTGACTTTTCTCATTTTGTTATGTCACATAAATTTTTATATTGGTGTGGACATCAGATATGGGGTGTAGAAGAGTCCTTCTGTAGATGAAATACTTTGTTATTATTTTAAGAAGGGACTCTTTGTCGCCTAAAAATTCTTGCCACCCAAGACTCCTTGCTGCCCTCTCATCCTTGATGCCTCTTGGGATTTTGACTATTCAAAGTTCATCTCCATGCCTTCTTGCTGAATTGGTGTCCCTTTAAGGGCCATTAGATAGCCATCTTATCTGATCCAAGCCCTTTAATTTATAGTGCCATTTATTTTTTGCATCGCGACTCTTCATAGAAAATCTACGTAGAATTAGTTCGAAGAGTCCTTCTATTTTAAGGCACCTCTTGGACTAAGTCTACATAATTTTAAATGGCATAATTTTTAGATAGGTGTGAGATATGATGATGGGGCATGAGATATTGATGAGGAAAGGGTGTGAGAAATTTAGTTGGCACCCCTACGTACATTATAAATAGGGGTGCGCACTAAGAGTCTGATGTGTGTGTGAAAATTATCTTTCTTTCTTACAAGAGTTTTTTTTTATCCAATTTTTTTTCTTTCTTTCTCTTGTCTAGACCTTGTCCTTATAAGGACAAGAAGTCATCTTAAGACTAAGAGATTAGGAAGGAAAATTAAGAAGATAAAAGAAAAAGAAAGATAGATAAGGAGAGGCAAGGAAGGTGACATAAAGGCTAAAGAAGGTCTTGCCCTTTTAATTAAAGTTCTTATTATTAGAACTCTAATTATATAAATCAGAGGTGCTGGTGTCTTGATCAAGTCTCTGTGTGGATCAACGTTGGAGGGTGAACACGTGGGCACCTGGTGGAAATCCTGATGGACTGCTACCGACGATCAGGGTCAATTTAGGGTTTAGCGATAAGAGGTATGTTCTAATACTTTCTTTTATATTACAAATGCATGTTATATGATTTAATTGCTAATGAGGTGGTCCTAGGGTTCGGGTTTGGTTTATATGATTTCATTTTTTTTTTTGCTTTGAAATCCATGCTTTCGCATCCTGTACACCAAATCCCATCAGTGGTATCAGAGCAAGCCTTATTAGGTTAAATCATATAATGCTTTGCTTATAATATAATGGCATAAAAAAAAAAGTATAATATATATATATATATATATTTATTTGCATGTTATTTATATGATGAGATCATATTCTTTTATTTATCATAATGAGATTATGATGTATATATTATTCTATAAAGATTGCCCTGATATAGTGGAAAGTATTCACTATATAATGATGGTTGTCCTAGAATAATTATACATGTTAATAGATATATATAAATTTTATTATAATTGATGCTATTAGGCATTTAGTTTGATTTAAATCAGAATGTGCATTAAGATTTTTTAAATTTTTTTTAAAAAATTATATTAAGTTGTAGTATAATTAATCTATAGCTGTATCAGTCAGAATGTATAATTGATCAATCAGTATCTAGGATAAATGGTTCATGATTGGTAAAGAGAACGTGATTTTTTTAATTGATTCTATTGTCTGACCTGGTCAATTTATTGGTGTCTAAGGAAAGCAATAGGGGGACTCCCACTTCTCTCCCACTTACATGATCGATTTGATTAATTTAATTCTAGATTGAAATGCTTAGTATTATATTCACTACATTAAGGCCTTCCTTCATACTAGGTTCTTATTATATCCAGAACCATATTAGTTTTATTGTATAACCACAAGATCTATCATGGGGAGTGATGTAATATAAATCTAGTACATTGAGATGCTTACAGCATTTTGAATATACTACTTTATTGTGTAACCACAAAAGTAGTTCATATTTCATTTTGACTGTATAGAAATGAAGGGATTCTACTTAAACTAAAACATTAAAGTTTGTTGTGCTAACACAAGGCTATTAATGTTTTAGAGGCAAAAAGTTTTTTGAGAGTTGCATAAAATGCAATTGGAAAAGAGTTTCCTACCTTTGAACTTATAACAAGTTTGTTGTGCAACCACAAGACCTTTTTATAAGGAAATTAGGATCTTATTCTCACTAAGAAAATCAATAAGAGGGTTATGATTTTTGATTAAATAGTGGGAGACATAATTAAATTAAAGTCCTAATTTAATTATGTTTGTCATCATGAGTTGTTTGCTTATATATTATTCTTTATTATGTAGATTAAATGGCTTCTTCACTTTCATTGCGTTCAATTTTGGATTCAAATAAATTGACTGGTCAAAATTATGTTGACTGGTTGAGAAACCTAAAAATAGTACTCAGTCAAGAAAAACTCTCCTATATTCTTGATGCCCCTGATCCTAAGCCATTAGGAAAATGATGCCATAGATGAAGATAAGTCCACATACAAGATGTGGCAAAATGATTTTCTTACTATCAAATGCATCATACTTGCCTCTATGAATAATGAATTACAGAGGCAGCATGATAGCATGGACACTCAATCCATATTGCTCAATCTAAAAGAGCTTTATGGAGAGCATAGTAGGACTGCTAGATATGAGATATCTAAGTAATTATTTCATGCAAGAATGATAGAAGGAACATCCGTACAAAATCATGTTTTGATGGTAATTGACCTAATCACTCGATTAAGTCAATTAAGGTTTTGTTATGGATGGAGAGTTAAGTCAGGATTTGATCCTGCAATCACTCTCAGAATCATTTTCTCAGTTTGTCATGAACTATCACATGAACAAACTAAATTTTTCATTGCCTGAGCTGTTAAATATGCTCAAGACAGCAGAAAGCCATATCAAGAAAGATAAGGCTCCTCTTCTTCTTGTGGATGGGATCTCCAAGAAGAAGGTAGGCAAAAAGGGTTCAAAAAGAAGGTTGAATCCTAAAAGTGGTATAAATAAGAAGAAAAAGGAGAAGAAGGTCTTTGGGCAGACGACCTATTTTCACTATGGCAAAATAGATCAAAGGAAGAGGAATTGCAAGGCTTACCTTGCAACCGTGAAGTCTGGTGCAAATAATGCACCAAAAGGTATGTATGAGATACATACTATATTATCATTAAATTCTTTCATTTCAAATTCTTGGGTATTAGATACCGACTGTGGTTTTCATATCTGCAAATCTTTGTAGGGGCTGCAGAAAATTAAGAGTTTGAAGAAAGGTGACTTCAAGCTCTATGGCACTGGAGGAGAGTCTATCCAAGTAGAAGCTGTAGGGACAAATATATTGAAGTTACCTTATGGAAAGATCTTAGAGCTTACAAATTGTTATTATATGCCTAAGATCATTAGAAATATTATATCTATACCCTTGTTATTAAAATAAGGTTATAGTCTTAATGTAACGAGCGAAGGTTGCTCGATCAAATATTCTAATGAAAATATTTGTTTTGGCATATTTAGCAATGGTTTGTTGACTCTATGTTTGGATGATAATATATTTCATATTGATGAAAATAGAAAATGTAAGAGAGATGACATAAATAATACTTTACTTTGGCATTGTCGATTAGGTCATATTAGTGAGGCTAGGATTAACAAGTTATACAAAGAAAAGTTCTTTGATCCTTTTGATTATGAATCATTGGGAACTTGTGAATCATGCCTCATGGGTAAAATGACCAAGATTCCATTTAGTGGACATAGAGAAAGGACAAATGAGTTATTAGGACTTGTACATACGGATGTATGTGGTCCTATGACAACTCAAGCCAGAGGAGGATACTCTTATTTTATTAACATTCACTGATGATTTATCTAGGTTTGGATATGTGTATCTTATGAAACACAAATCAGAAGCCTTTGATAAATTTAAAGAGTATCAAAGTATGGTCGAAAAATAAACTAGACAATGTATAAAAATCCTTCGATCTGATCGAGGAGGAGAATACTTATCTAGTGAGTTTCTAGACTATCTTAAAGTTAAAGGGATTCTCTCTGAATGGACACCTCCTTATACACCATAATTAAATGGTGTAGCCGAAAGAAAAAATCATACCTTATTAGATATGGTACGGTCCATGATGTGCTTCACTGAATTACCTATTTTCTTCTGGGGTCATGCTCTGGAGACTGCAATTTACATCTTGAATAGAGTTCCTTCTAAATCTGTATCTAGTACTCCATATGACATATGGAGAAGTAAGAAACCTAATCTTAAGTATCTTAAGATATGGGGTTGTCCAGCTTATGTCAAAAGAAATTTTGGACATAAACTTGATGCTAGATCAGACAGATGTCTATTTATAGGATATCCTAGAAATAGTATAGGATATTTATTCTACCATCCTACTGAACAAAAGGTATTTGTAAGTAGGCATGCCATTTTCATGGAAAAAGAATTTATCCTAGAAAAGGGCAGTGGCAGAAATATTGAACTTAGTGAAGTTCAAGAAAAATAAATAGAAATTTCTCAACCATATAATCACATAAAAGAACTAGAACACATAACTCCTATCCGTAGGTCTAAAAGAGTACGAAACATACCTATGAGGTATGGTTTCATTATCGAGAACAATGAAGCCCAAGTCATTAAGAATGATGAACCTCTGACCTATACGGAAGCAGTCAAAAGTAAGGACTCTTACAAATGGCTGGTTGCCATGCAATCCGAAATAGAATCCATGCACACCAACAAAGTATGGACTTTGGTGGATGCACCTAGAGGATATAAATCCTATTGGATGCAAATGGATTTTTAAGAAAAAGATTGGAGCTGATGGTCAAATTGAAACCTATAAGGCCAGATTGGTGGCTAAGGATTTTAGGCAAAAATAGGGGATTGATTATGATGAAACATTTTCACCTGTTGCCATGCTCAAATCTATTCGGATTATGCTTGCTATAGCAGCATACCACGACTATGAAATATGGCAAATGGATGTAAAGACTGCCTTCCTTAATGGTTTCCTTGAGGAGGAGGTCTATATGTCACAGCCAGAGGGATTTGAGTCAAATGAGAGACCAAATCAGGTATGCAAGCTTAAGAGATCCATTTATGGATTAAAGCAAGCATCAAGGAGTTGGAACATCCATTTTGATGAAACAAGTAAAAGAGTTTGGTTTTATCAAGAATGTTGATGAACCATGTGTGTACAAGAAAACTAGTGGGAGAACCATAGTCTTCTTGGTTCTGTATGTAGATGACATACTCCTCATTGGGAATGATATCCCAATGTTACAATCAGTCAAATTATGGCTATCAAATAAGTTTTTCCATGAAAGATTTGGGAGAAGCATCCTATATACTAGGAATAAAGATCTATAGAGATAGATCTAAGAGGATGCTAGGCTTGTCCCAATCAAGGTACATTGACTTAATACTGAAAAGATTCAGTATGGATGGGAGTAAAAGAGGTTATTTACCCATGAGTCAAGGCATACATCTCTCTAAAAAGATGTCTCCTAAGACACCTGAAGAGAGAAATAGAATGAGTTCTATTCCTTATGCTTCGGCTGTTGGATCAATAATGTATGCCATGTTATGTACAAGGCCTGATGTTGCTTATGCTTTAGGCATTGCAAGTAGATTTCAAGCTGATCCAGGAGAGGATCATTGGAAAGCTGTGAAAAATATTCTTAAGTACTTAAGAAGGACTAAAGATATTTTTCTAGTATATGGTGGTTCTGATCTTAAATTAGAAGCATATTCTGATTCTAGTTTTCAATCAGACCCAGATGATAGCAAATCCATTTTAGGGTATGTCTTTACTCTGAATGGTGGAGCAGTAAGTTGGAAGAGTACTAAGCAGCCAACTATAGCTGACTCAACCACTGAAGTAGAATACATAGCTGTAAGTGAAGCCGCCAAGGAAGCTGTCTGGATGAAGAAGTTCATCACTGAATTGGGTGTTATTCCTGAAATTGAGAATCTAGTACCACTTTACTATGATAATACTGGAGCTGTAGCTCAAGCAAAGGAACCAAGGTCTCATCATAAATCCAAACACATTCTGAGATGCTTCCATCTCGTTCGAGAAATTATTGAAAGACAAGATGTAGTCATAGAATGAGTGGACACAAAGAACAACATAGCAGACCCATTCACTAAGGCTTTACCACTGCAACTGTTTGATCGCCACCTTGATTGTATGGGATTAAAATATAAGGGCGATTGGCTTTAGTGCAAGTGGGAGATTGAAAGGAATATGCCCTCAAGCCAATTTAATTTTTTGGGATGTTCTTTGTCTTCCAGACTCATGTAATGATATTTTTAATAAATAAAGGCATTTATTTCATCATATGCAGTGTCTTATTATTTATTTAAGATTATGATGAACCCTATAAATTAGGGCTATGATTTTAGGATTATGATGAGATCATACTAGTGAGACCTAAAATCTTAAAATCCTAATTTAAATATTCCTAGTCGATGGGACATTGAGTTAGGGATCAATGTTTTTCGGTAAGACTAGCACATTCTTTGTATGCTCGATTGAGAGGGTGATTGATCTCACAATAACTTGTGTATGACACTAATACAAGAATGTGGGTGCTCATTAGAGAATGAGTTCACTGAATTGATCCAAATTGAGAATATCTAATGGAGTCTTATCTACATGTCAATAGATGGTTCTCATAGTGGAATTTGTGCATGTAATCCTTTGACCTGAAACTACCATAGAATCTTATATATATAAATCCATATTTTGGTTCATACTCATTCATGACTCAGTTATGTATGGGATGATCTGGATATGGTAGATTATATATATGAAGGTTGTGAGTAGGTTAACATGGAATCGATCTCTCCTGGTAAGAGGAAATAGCATCCTACCTGCTTCAAACAAATGATGATTCAGGAAGACTTTGATCAAAGCATGATGAAAAATTAGAAATAATTTCTAATATTTCATTAAATGAATCATCATCATAAGATTGAAAGAGAAATGAATATGATATTGGGGTTGACATATTTCCATACCCAGAGTCATATTCAGGATGCAGGGAGATCGAAGGATCTAGTTGCATGGTAATTTTCACTGAAGGATATTTTTGGTATTTTCATCAAAATTTTCACATCTTCTCGAAAGTCATGATACGTTGCTAGACGTCAATCATGTCTTGTGGGTTTGATCAAATTAAAATTTTAATTTGATCATTAAATTAGAAAGTGTTCTAAATTAAGTCAAATTGGGTTGGCTAGTTTTGACCTAAATCGGTTTGGTTGAGTTCTAACCAGATTAGGTCAAATCACACCCAGACTCACTGCTGGTTAGATGTGGAACCCAATGGGTCACACACAAAGAGAGTTGATTAAGGGTCTAATTGGATTAGACCATGTTTGCAAGATGAACATGCTAGCACATGTAGCAAACCCTAGCACCTGGTTTCGAATTGGATTCGAATCAGCTTCCGATTTGGGCTAATTTAGATCCGATTTGAGCCAAATAGGATTTGATCTTGAATTAAATTAACCTTAACTATTTGGGCTTCAATTGGGATGCCACATACCTGAATCCCACATGCCAGAGAGTCTCTTTCTTGTGCATGGAAAGTTTTTCATGTGCAAAGAATTTTTGGCGCATGGAATTAGTTGGCACCTAACTTTTTTGACTTTTTCCATTTTGTTATGTCATGTAAATTTTTATATTGGCATGGACATCAGATATGGGGTGTAGAAGAGTCCTTCTGTAGATGAAATACTTCGTTATTATTTTTAGAAGGGACTCTTTGTTGCCTAGAAATTCTTGCCGCCCAAGACTCCTTGCCGCCCTCTCATCCTTGACGCCTCTTGGGACTTTGACTATTCAAAGTTCATCTCCATGCCTTCTTACTGAATGGGTGTCCCTTTAAGGGCCATTAGATGGCCATCTTATCTGATCCATGCCCTTTAATTTATGGTGCCATTTATTTTTTGCATCGTGGCTCTTCATAGAAAATCTACATAAAATTAGTCCGAAGAGTCCTATTTTAAGGCACCTCTTGGACTAAGTCTACATAATTTTAAATGATGTAATTTTTAGATGGGTGTGAGATATGATGATGGGGCATGAGATATTGATGAGAAAAGGGCATGAGAAATTTAGTTGTCACCCCTACGTGCATTATAAATAGGGGTGCGCACCAAGAGTTTGATGTGTGTGTGAAAATTATCTTTCTTTCTTACAATAGTTTTTTTTTGTCCAATTTTCTTTCTTCCTTTCTCTTGTCTAGACCTTGTTCTTATAAGGACAAGAAGTCATCTTAAGACTAAGAGATTGGGAAAAAAAATTAAGAAGATAAAAGAAAAAGAAAGATAGATAAGGAGAGGCAAGGAAGGTGACATAAAGGCTAAAGAATGTCTTGCCCTTTTAATTAAAGTTCTTATTACTAGAACTCTAATTATATAAATCAGAGTTGCTAGTGTCTTGATGAAGTATCTGTGTGGATCAATGTTAGAGGGTGAATACGTGGGCACCTGATGGAAACCCGGACGGACTGCTACCGATAATCAGGATCAATTTAGGGTTTAGCGATAAGAGGTATGTTCTGATAGTTTCTTTTATATTATAAATGCATGTTATATGATTTAATTACTAATGAGGTGGTCTTAGGGTTCGGGTTTGGTTTATATGATTTCATGTTTTTTGCTTTGAAATTCATGCTTTCATCCTGTACACCAATCCCATCAGGTTCATCTTCTGGTTCTCAACCCTTTAAGAAAGAAAAGAAGAATAAGAAGAAAATGTCCAAGAAGGTGCAAGTTCAAGCTAGGACATCTGTGCAGGGCTAGACCAAGAAGATAAAGTCTGATAAGAGTCAAGCTGAGTGCTTTTTCTGCAAGAAGCAGGAGCACTAGAAGAGGAGCTATCCTCAGTATATTGCCTCCTTGGATCCGACAGGTCGAGAAAGAAGCAAGCTATTGTTGGGCAAGATATTTATATAATAACATCTTGCAATTTCTCAATAATGATATTATTGACTAGGTATTGGATAATGGGAGTTCTTACCATATTTATAATTTGTTGTAGGTGTTGGAGGACAGTAGGAGATTCGAGCAAGGTGAGTGATTCCTGAATATTGGAGATAGAAGACCAATTTCAATGATAGCATTGAGAATCTTACAGCTTGTATTCGAGTCTCATACTATTATTCTTAATGATTATCATTTTTGTACTAGTTTTTTTTTTAATGTTATTTCTGTAGGCATTTTGGCCAAAGACAATTATGAGATTTCAATAAAGAAAGAATTTTGTAATGTCATTATGATTACTATATTCTCTAGATATTTGAACAACAGTATATACATGTTATCACAATCTGTTAATGCCGTCTACTCCACTAGCAAGCATCCTAGATTAGATAGTATGTCTGATATCTACTTATAGCACTATAGGCTAGGTCATATTAATAAGAATAGGATAAATAGGTTGACTCAAAAGTGTATCCTCGAAATCAGTGATTGTGAATCACTTCTAACTTGTGTCTTGTCTACTTGAAAAAATGACTAAGTTACCTTTTACTGAAAAAGATGAGAGAGCCACTAAGCACTTAGGTCCAGTACATACTAATGTATGTAGACCTATGAGCACTAGTACTAGAGATGGATATCCATACTTCATCACTTTCATAGATGATCTATCTAGGTATGGATATGTCTATCTAATGAAACTCTAGTTGGGTTTATTTGAAATGTTCAAACAATTTTGAAATGAAACTAGAAAAACAAACTTAGAAGAGTATTAGAACTCTTCAGTCTGATCGAGGAAGGGATACCTTTCTTATGAATTTCTCATATATCTAGGAGAGAATGAAATTCTCTCCCAATGGACACCTCTAGGAACACCATAGCATAATGGTGTGTCTGAAAGGAGGAATCAGACTCTATTAGACATGGTCTAATTCATGATAGATTTTGCCAACTTGCCGATATCCTTTTGGGGATATGCACTCGAAATGGCTTGCTATCTTCTAAATAGGATTTCAAGTAATTCTGTAGTTAAAACTCCATAAGAGATATGGATAGGGCATAAGCCAACACTTTATACCTTAGGGTCTGGGGGTGCCTGGCTTATGTGAAATGATTATTCATAGATAAACTTGAACCTAGGTCTGACAAGTGCACATTCATAGAGTACCCAAAAGAGACCAAAGGATATATTTTCTACCATACTGATGAACAAAAGATATTCATCAGCCTTAAGGTAATCTTTTTAAAAAAGGAGTTCCTTGGTGAAGGAACTGTTGTCTCTAAGATTGAATTGATGAAGTTTAATGGGTAGAAAGATCGATACCTATAGCTGAACTTGAATTGAATTTAATTAGATCAAATCCAGAGCCTAGTATACCTGCACCATTAAGATGATCCGATAGTGTACCGCATCAATCGGATAGATATTATAGTTTCTTGGTCCGAGATGGTGATCCCATTAAACTCGATGAGAATCATGAGGATTCGATCATCTATATGGATGCAATGTAGAGACCTAATTTTGAGAAATGACTTGAAGCCATGAAATCCGAGATGGAGTCCATGAAGATCAACGATGTGTGGATATTGGTTGAGCCACCCAAAGAGATTAAACTCATTGGATGTAAATGAATCTTCAGAAGAAAGAGAGGCATAGATGGAAAGGTGGAGACCTATAAAGCCCATCTGGTTGTCAA
The DNA here is from genome assembly GCA_006176705.1 of Cocos nucifera. Lineage (NCBI taxonomy): Eukaryota > Viridiplantae > Streptophyta > Magnoliopsida > Arecales > Arecaceae > Cocos > Cocos nucifera. The sequence continues at coordinate 198,333 of QRFJ01000195.1, forward strand.
GGGGTATCATCAACGTTATGGTATTGACTATGGCGAGATATTTTCTTCGATAGCAATGCTCAAATTCATTTGGATAATGCTTGTGATAGCTGCCCATCTAGATTATGAGATCTAGTAGATGGATGTGAAGATAGTTTTTCTGAATGGAGAACTGATTGAAAAGATAATACACCTGAAGGGTTCACATCCATAGATGAGTCTAAGGTGTGCAAGCTTCAGAGATCTATTTATAGATTGAAGCAAGCATCTCGAAGTTGGACATGCATTTTGATAAAATGATCAAAATGTATGGATTTGTTAAGAATGGAGAAGAGCCCTATATTTACAAACGAGCAAATGGTCTAGTGGCAGTATTTCTTGTCTTGTACATGGATAACATTCTTTTAATAGAGAATGACATCCCCGCACTGTAAGGAATAAAAGTTTGGTTGTCCTCTTAGTTCTCCATGAAGGACTTGGATGAAGCATCCTATATCCTAGAGATAAAGATCTATAGGGATAGATCTAAGAGGATGCTTGGATTATTCCAGTCCACGTACATAGAAATTGTGCTGAAGAGGTTCAGCATGGAGAATTCCAAAAAGAGTTATCTTTCGATAGATTATGGAATCTCTCTCTCTAAGAATGATTATTCGACAACTCCTGAAGAGAGAGTGTATGAGTAGAGTTCCATATGCTTCGATAGTGGGATCCATCATGTATGCTATGGCATGTACGAGATTAGATGTGGCATATTCACTAGGAGTAGTGAATAGATACCAATCTAATCCAAGAGAGTACCATTGGAAAGTGGTGAAAGGCATCCTTAAGTATTTAAGAAATACTAAGGATCAATGGTTGGTTTATGGTGAGTCAGATTTAAAACTTTTTGGGTTTACTGACTCCAACTTTTAATTTGACCATGATGATAGTAGAAGCATGTTGGATTATATCTTTATCCTAAATAATGGAGCCATCTGTTGGAAGAGTTTCAAGCAACATACTATGGCAGACTCTGTTTGTAAAGTGGAGTATATCACAGCATCAGATGCTATGAAGAAAGCTGTGTGGCTGAAGAAATTCATCACCGAGCTTGGAGTAGCACTCTTCCTTGATGGTCAAGTCCTGCTCTACTGTGACAGCACTGGAGCCAATGCTTATGTGAAAAAATCAAACGCACACTAGCAGATGAAACACATACTATACCGCTACCATCTGATCTGATAGATCATGGATCAAGATGATGTCGACCTTCAGAAGATTGATGGAAAGAAGAATCCGATCGACCCCTTCACTAAAGTCCCGATGATAAAAGAGTTCAACGACCACAAGTCGAAGATGGGCATTAGATACTATGTCGGATGGCTTTAGGACAAGTGAAAGTTGTTGGAAAATATGTCTCAAAGTCAATCATCAGCCTATTGACTATCGACCTATCTTGTAATTATAATTGATTTATTAATAAATAAAATATTTTTTTGATATTTTCATCATAAAGTCTATATCCATTATTGTGATGAAGTTCTTAGGACTATTTAGTTCTTGATAAAGAGATGATTTATTGATTAGTTCTTAAATAGTTCACGATCAAATGATACGCTGTTAATTAGTATGACAGCATTTATCGAGCATAGATTATTGTATGCTATATAGGTTGATTTTCCTCTTAATCAAGAAATATAGAGACATTGGTATGGCATACAAGTGAGATGTAAGGATACATCATCACTGAACATTATCAACTTTAGAGCATTCTATTGTCGAGAATTGCTCTGATAGGATATAGGTATAAGTATCTCTTAGATCTGAGATCACCACAGTGGCTTGCAAGCAACTCATTGTGCTTTGGTATCAGATTATCTGAATTTCTAATTCAATAATGAAAAATTTTTAGGCATAGTCAAGTACTTGCAAAGTTGGTGAGTGATCAAGATGGGATGACCACTCCAAGAGTTGGAGAAGAATGTATCACTATATTTCAATATAGTAAAATCTTGGCCAGGATAATCCATGAGATGGATTTGGTATTTTGAGATACAATATGGATGACCTAATTAGAGTTGACAGTTAAACTCTAAGGTATCCTACGAGCATTTTGGTCAAGAAGATGAATTATATAAAAACTATATCCATATGGGTTCTAAGGATGTTATTTTACATATTCGACCTATCCAGTTATCGGATATCATTGCTAGATGGTCACTCTGATTAGTATAAAAATTTATTTTTATACTACCAGCTTAGATTCAAACCTATGGGGTCACATACATAAGAGTTCTTGATTTGATCAGATAGTTGATCGATGATTAAGAATTGTTCTAGGGTTAAACATTTAATATGATTGATGTTTAACCTAGTGCAAGTGTTGTAGGAGGATCGATTAGCAATTAGATTACTAATTAGCTTAATTTGATAAAATCAAAGATCTAAGATTAAATTTAATTAAATATGATTTAATTTGATTTAGTTTGAACTTAATTGGATCAAGTCCAACTGGTTTATTGGATGAGCTAATTGCAAGAAAGAACTAGTCCTAGTTCAATTAGGACTTATTTGAACCCAATCTCTAATTTGATTAAAAATTAAATTAAAATTAAATATAATTTAATAAGATTATTAGTTGGACTAAAATTTATTTTAATTAGATTAGATTTATTTTTATTTAATTTAGTTCAAAGACCATATTGGACCAAGTCAAAATAGGAATCCTAGTATGACTAGGATTCCCTCTCCTTGCGCCACATATATCCCAACGCCCCCACCCTATTTTCTAGGAGGCTTTCCATGGAAATTCTCCATGCCCTAGGCTCTTCACGTGCGCCACATCTCTCTCTCTTTTTCTTACTTGGTAGTTTGTTGTGGACCAAGTCAAATAAGGTAATTAGTTTAGATTTCAAATTCTATGAGATAGAGTTTTGAAAACCGAAACTCCTTCCCATGCTTGCCGCCAACCCTTCCTAATTTTCTCTGATTTCTATGGTGGAAATAAGGAATTTTTGTGCACCATTTGCTGGTGGTCCATGGCTAAAAGGAAGGAGGGGGCGCCCAAGTGTTGGGCACTTGGGCGCCCCAACTACTGCCTTATTTGGATACCTCTTGTCTATGTATTTGACCTAGATAATGATTGGTCCATAATTCTATATAGGAAGGATCTTTGGACTTGATTTTTATGAGCTTTCAAATCTGAGAGAGGGCATTTGGGGTATGGAAAAAATCTACGAGAGAGGCTTGGGGCATGAGACTTTGTAGAGACAATCTCGTGTCTTGGTGAGAGAAACAAGGAAGAAGAAGGGTCTTCTTCTAGAATTTTTTCACCAAATTTTTTCTTCATTTTTGTGAGTTTTTAGAGGTGTCTTAGATTCACAAGTCTTCTTTCTTCCTTCTAAAAGTTGGAGAGTCCAAGTTTTGAAGTAGAAAGATCCAGATCAGCTATCGAAGAAAGATCAGTACAGTACTAGAATACTGTGCTGATTTTTAGCCATCGAATTTTTGATCAATGATCAAGGGCTCATGTAGACATTCTGTAAAGTTCAGACACATGTGCAGCTCAGAGCATCAACCTCAGTCCAAGATCAACATGTTAGAATATCTAATTTGCAAAGATAAGGAAGATTTGATCTCCTTCTTACATATCTTGATTTGATCTAGAGTATTTCTATTGTTGATATGATCAACTTGATATTTTCTAGTATTTTTAATTTTTGATTTAAAAGCATGCATAAATTATATAATAGAATCCTAGATTTAAGATTTCTCTTATGTATTTATAAATTAATTTGATTAATTTATCTCTTCCACTACATAGATTTGAAAAAATTTCAAAATCTAATCCTAAAATCCTAGATTATTTTTTTTTAAGAAGAACCTCATCCTTACATGGAGGAAGACCCATACGGTGGATAGAAGATCTTTTATTTATAAATAGGAGGTAATGGGGAGAGGCCCTCTCAATGGCCCTTTTGTGCCCCAGCAGTCTTGTGGAATTGGAGGAGAACCTCATCCTGACGTGGAGGAAGATCTCTACGGGGGATAGAAGACCTCCTATTTATAAATGGAAGGTAATGGAGAGAGGCCCTCTGAATGGTCCTTTTGTGCCTTGATAGTCTTGTTAAGAATAGAAGGAGAATCTCATCCTAATAGAAAAGATAGCCAACCACATTAGAAATAGGAGGAGAACCTTATCCTGATGTGGAGGAAGACCCCTATGGGGGATAGAAGACCTCCTATTTATAAATAGGAAGTAATGGAGAGAGGTCCTCTCAATGGTCCTTTTGTGCTCCGATAGTCTTGTTAGGAATAGGAGGAGAGCCTCTTCCTAACAAAGAAGATAGCCAACCACGTTAGGAACAGAAGAAGAACTTTATCCTAACATGGTGGAAGACCCCTACGGGGGAACCTCTTGTTTATAAATAGGAGGTAATGGCAAGAGGCCCTCTCAATGGCCCTTTTATATCCTGACAGCCTTGTTAGGAATAGGAGGAGGACCTTGTCCTAATAAGAAAGATAGTCAACCATATCAGGAATAGGAGGAGAATCTTGTCTTGACATGGAGAAAGACCCTTACGAGGGATTGAAAACCTTCGATTCTTAAACTAGAGAAAAAGGAAAGAGGTTCTCTCAACGATCCTTTCATGCCCTAACAACCTTGCCAAGAATAGAAGAAGGACCTCATTTCGATAAGGGCAACATCCACCTGCAATAGGGATAAGAGGACCTCATCTTGACAAGGCTTCAGGTCTTTAAACTGGAAGTTAACTACAGACATGGAATAAAGACTTCGGATTCGTAGACAAGGAAGTATCCACTTCTAACTAAGTCATGGGATCCTTGATCATAGACAATGAGGATAGACCTACAAAATGACAGGCCAAGAATGTCGCTCTGAAAAGTGACCCAAATATCAAGAACAATGCAAGAAAAGAAGTATATCAATATTCGATCGAGACAACAGTGAAGAAGAAATCAAAAGGACATCACTTCATTAAGATAAAATTCATTACAATGAAGGTCTGTAAGACCGTTCCAAAAAAAAAGAAGAAAGAATAGGCAAAGTCCTAAGAAGAAGATCCTGAACCTTCAGACTTCAGACTACCGACCCTAGCCAATACATGAGAATGCTTCAAATCTTTAACTTTCTCTTCGAGGTCTCGCCTCACCACTAAGCTTTCACCAAGCAATTTGTTAGACCTCCGAAGATCATCTTCCACTTCCCTTAACCTCTTCTGCAAGACCACAGACTCAGCCTTGGCATCTTTCACCAAGCCTTCCTGACAGACCATTTGAATTTTTAGGTCATAAAGTTCTTTTTCCATACTCTTGAATTTCACAGTGAGATTTCCAAGGGAATTTTTCAAAGTGGCGACGGCATCTGAATTTATGCTTGAGCTGGTCTGGGCCTTATCCGCCAGCTGCTTCTGAAGCTGCATCACTTTAGAGTTTGCAATCCTGAGCTTCTTCTTATAATCTTCAATCTGCATACACCAATCAATCCAATAGGAATTGTACAATTGTTTGGCATCACTCAGCTATTTTTGAAGGTTGGAGAAATTCTTCGATCAGTCCCAGCCAAAATCTGCTTGACTTTGAACCCAAGCCGAACCTTCCTTCAATTGCTTGATTTTCTCCTTTGTTGTGCAAAGCTCGGCCTCTAGGGAGCCAACTTTGGCAGTCAAAGTCCAAGCCTTATAACTACCAAGTTTTCTCACTTGCTTTAGTTCTTCAATTAAATTATGCTTTTTGTTAATATAATCCATGGAATCCCTTTTATGTTCTTGACGAAGATGGGTGATCTCAATTGTAGCTTTCGAATAACTCTTCTTCAATCTTCGAAGTTCATTCTCCACCTTCTTCAACTTCTTTTTAGTTTGATGAACTTTCCTCTTTAAATCTCTGATAATGGACTTTAGAGGAATGGCTTGAGGTAGCACTGCAGCCTCGACGAGTGATGGTAAATTATGGTTATGTTCACTAGAAGAATTCTGTGTAACAAGCACATGCACTATAACACAAATGTAAAGAAAAAAATTATGCTTTTATTAACCCAAATGTTTTTGAGTATAGGGAAAAATTAGGAGAAAAAAGAAAAAATAATACAAAGATTAAAAACCCCCAACCTCCAGAGGAGAAGCAATAGATGAGTTCGGCACTCCTTGGGTTGCCCCAGGTACTGGAGCTGGTTCAAGCAAGGTGGTGGGGGGCGTGGCAGGAGTAAGTTTAGTAGATGGGAGATCGGTGCCTGCAATGGATGGTCCGACCTCATTGTCAAAAGCTTCTTCATCCAAAAAGCTGAGGTCAAGCTCAAAAAATTTATCGATCACATTCTTCTGGCAGAGCTCATATCCCTTGATGAAAGATAACTGGGCGAACTCGATCTTTATGTCCTTCATCTCTGAAGAAGCCTTGAATTCTTCCACCGCCTGAGCTTTTGCCTCCCGAAGCTGCTTTGAAACTTGCTCCTTTATTTCAATAATCTTGGCTTCGATCTTCTTCCTCTTCTTAATTTTAAGGCTTAGCTCCTCCTTTGCTTGTGCCAAGGTGATAGGAATGCGATTTAGTCGTTAAGACACCGTATTTATTAGTTTAATCTGACTTTTTAAAATAATTAAAAATTCATAGATAGTAGTGAGTCGGGTCGAATCCACAGGGAAGGTAGTATTTTTAGATTTAGAATCTTTGATTTTACAAAAGAAAAAAAAAGAAGAGTTTTGGGATCAAAAGTGAAGTCAGAAAATAAAAATAAAAAATAAAAATTAAAAGGTATAAAAATTTAAACTTGGTACTAAGATCTATTAGTTAGATCTTGGCATCTACTTGCAATAAAATAAAAAATAATAATTAAAATATAAAAATTAAATTATAATAAAAATAAAGAGCATTAAATTAAAGAGCATAAAAATAAATATTTTATTAAAATGTTCATAATTTAAATATGTAAAATAAAAAAAATAAAATAGGCTGATCTTTGATCTTGGATCGACATTGATGGAAAGATGGTGTAGAAGCCTAGCTCTTTTTCTCGGCACCCATTGCTTCGAAGCAGCCATTGACCCATAGCCTGACTTCACCCTATACCAAAGCTTCACCTTAATCTGAGATATTGATTTTTGGAGGCCTGGGGTCCTTTTTATAGAGCTAGGAGGGTTGGATATTTTTTTCTGGAGGCAATGTGGGACTAATAGCCTTTATAATCATCAAAATATAAAGAAATTTGAGTAAAATTTAGATTAAAATAGCTCTAATATGAATCTAGTAAGTTTGGTGAAATCTAGACATTCAATAGGAATCCAACAATCCAAAAATCATTAAAATTGGATGCGTATCAGCCCAGATTAGGTCGGATTAAATTCTGGCCGTCCGATCGCGCGTTGATGGAGGAAACCTATCCGCAAATCATACATCGAGAGTTTTGATCATCGTCGAGAGTGTTCTGGACCATCGAATCATTCCCTGGATTGAGCGCTACCATTGGATGATGATCCGTATGAAGTCTAAAGCTGAATCAAATTTGAAAATAACCACGACCGTTCGATCTTGACCGCAAGCTACCGCAGCCGTCCGATGGCGCAATTACAGTTCCTATGGACCGCATGGACCAGCCGCACCACACACCACAACCAATCAGCGCCTACTATTGCTGAGTAAAAAGTCCAAAATACCCTATGAGCCATGATGGATTTCGATGGATCCTTTAAGGGTCTAGGTCCGCCACGTGTCGCGCTGTGATTCGCTGGTTTCTACTGAGCTGGCAGTTCATGCCTGGATCGTGGACTGACTGATGGCTTCAATGGTTGAGTCGACTTTGATGGCTTGGCTTGGCTTGGTGGCTTGGCTTGCAGAGCCGGCTGAGCCATTTTTTTTTAAATTTATTTTTTTTTCTTTTATCTTTAGAAATTCATATCTTCTCTGTTTTAGCTCTATTTTGCTTCAAACTTATTTTGTTGTGATAAAAAAAAATGAGCTCTTTCCATTGATTATAAAATTTTATTTTTTTATTTTTATTATTTTTTAATTAATTTTTTAATTAATAAAAATATAAATTTATCAAAAATTATATATAAATTGATCATAAATTTTAAAAAATTAATATGAACTAATTGATAACTTAATATTTTTATTGATGAATTTATGATACTTATCACAAGGCCTGCTCAATGCCTCATACCATCTCCTGGAGGCCCCTAACCTTGGCCATTTTCTCCTTAAGGAGAGGGTTAGCCTCGACTTTCTCCTCAAGGAAGCGGTTGATCTCAGTTTGATGATCTTCTTGAGCCTTCACTGCCTCCGACCTCATGCAATTCATCACCTTAATATTGATGATCAATTGGTGACCCATCTGCAAAAATAACAAAGTGGGTTATGCAAATGAAGAAGCTCATAGGCAAGTCAATCGAAAGAGAAAAACAAAGTGGTTACCTCAAGGAAGGACCCAAGTGTTGCCCAGCTATGCAACCCAAGAGGGGGGGGGGTGAATTAGGTTTTTAAAATTTTAAAGCTAATTTAAAGATATCAAGATTGAATGATGATATGCAAGTCGTGTGTGTAAAGCGATTTAGGTTAGATAAAAATATAAAAGATTTGAAAGAAAGAATTTAACAAATTAAGAAAAGAAAGATAGCAAGCATACCATAAATAAGTAAGATTTATAGTGATTTGGTACTTTTCTTGCACCTACATCCACTCTCCAAGCTCCTTGAAAATTCAAAATCACTAAACGTATTCAACTACAATACAAAATCGATACCTCTGACCCTAGCTATCCCAAGCTAGCACACTTGTTTCTCAGGTATAAGCTAATCCTACACACTCCGATTTAAGATTCGTATCAATTTTCTCAAGTTTTGGAACCCCCCAAAACTTGAATCAAAATAATAAAGCAGAGTATATGAGTTAATGACAATTAAATACAAGTTTAGCTTCCTTTATGAGTAAATAAAATCTTAAGAATGCTTTTCACAATAATGGAGGAAGCTTTTCTAATTCCCTTAAGGTTGTTGAAGACTTGAATAAGCTTTTGAGAGGTTGATGAACTTGAAAACGAAAGCTTTTTTCTTGAAGAGGACTTTTTGCTTAGGACTGAATTGAATCTATCAATCTCTTATGTTTTTCCTCTTTTATAGCCTTTTAAATCTTCATTGGATGGAGGAGAGAATCCAGCACAAGATTTATAGCCATTGGAGATCTTAAAGAAAGTATTAAAAACTGCCAAAATGGGATAAAACTAGCCATTGCAAAAGATTTCTATCATAGGGGTCGACTCATGGGTCGATCTCTGGCACAGAGGTCGACCTCGAGTTCGACCTTTGAGACGAAATCTAGAAAATCGACTATTCTATATTTTTGGCCTTCGGAACAGCAAAGATCAACCCTGGGGTCGATCCTTAGCATAGAGACAGCATGCCAAATAGCCCGTTTCAATAGAGGTAGACCTAGGGGTCGATCCTTTTGCTTTAAACTTGATTTTCTCTCAGAATATGCATAAAAAATTATGGGACTGTCTCCAAAAGATCAGAAATCTTCTATTCTTGTTCTTGAGGCTCAGATCAAAACTTGATAAAATTATGATTTTGCCCTTGAAATATAAAAAATCTTTTTTCAAACCAAATTCATTAGTAATCCTCTTAAATGCTTTGTTATCATCAAAATCAATTCTTGGAGCAACAATTGTTAGATATATGTGCCCTAGAAGCCAGAATTGGCTGACACTTGTAATACACTTCTAGGGGCAAAATTATAATTTTGACTAAAATCAATAAATGGGTTATTTTCTATCATATATGTGTATTTAGTGTCTGTGATACATCCTTTGAGTCAATGGCAATGATAATTCATATTTTCAAGAGTTGAAAATTTAAGACATGAATAACCATTATTAACTCATAAATTGCTCCCGACCATAGGATCATCACGAGGATGGTGATTGATCCGGAAGGTTGGTGTACAATCGCTTCTCTTTAGTAGATGAGTCTTGAGTCTACGGTGTGGAGACACCGGAGTGAGAGTACAGGTACTCGTTAGAGAATGAGGGCACTGAGCGTGACCACCTCGAGTAGTCATTAGGAAGTCTACCTTCTCGTCAATGACTGACTCGATGCTGCAGTAGTGTGTCTGGTTCTTTGACCTGAGGTGCATCGACAGTTCACCTTGAGGGTGTTATAGTTTGACTACACCATTACTCGATCTCCTAGCCATATGGAACCCTGAGGTGTATGTTGGCTATAGCATGTTCATTGTAGGAACTGGATGGCATCAAGATGGAATCTATCTACCTCGGTGGTAGAGGAGCAGCCCTATGATAATCATGAGAATCAAGTCCTAGAAGCCCATGGCCATGGCAGAGTGAAATAATAGAAAGAGTTTCTATTTAGATTTTCACATTGGACTCGAATCGAATGATTACATCATATGACAGAGACTAGGGTTTGACGAGTTTCACCTTAACCCTAATCTGATCGGGGCTCAAGATAGAAGAACTTAATCACACAGGTAGCTGCACCAAGAGGTTCACATTCAGCTCTGATGGGTTGCCACCATATACTGCTAGGTGTCACTGGTGGATTTTGGGAGCAATTAGAATGATTTAGATGATCGATCATTCTAGCTGTTCGAATCAGAAGAGTTCTGATCCATCGAAAGGAGTTTCGATGATGTCGATGATAGAGATCATGACATATCCCATTACCATACAAGAACTGAACCTAACTGGGTCACACAAACAAGGGTTTGAATCTGGTGATCATCAATTGAACTGATCTAGTTCAATTGATCTGAATGAGATTCAATTAGGTTCAAGAAAATCGTGCTAGCACTCGATTGAACCTAACGTTCTTCTTTTACTATCATAAATAAGTTGTCCTATCTGAGCCAAAGGAGTTTGTGCTCAATTCAGAGGCCTTCATATGGTCTGACTGGAGGTTGTCCAAGTTCAGAAAAGGTTGTCTTATTTTGTAAGACATTACCTGCCATTTTTGGTCACCTGCCATTTCTTGTTCTTTGACTTTGGTCAAAAGTCTACCTTTGACTGGTCAAACGTTGACCATTGACACTTTGACTTTTGACCACATGTCATGCACCTATTGGAGAGCTGGTGGGGGCCTGTCCCCCTGCCAGAACCTGGCAAGGAAGGGCGCATGCCACCCTAGGCGTGTGCCCAAGTTGGAGGCGCCTAGGAGTCCTTGTTGGACAAGGACTCCATCTCCCTTTTGGATTCCAATTAGAGTTCTTCTAAGAATCCAAGTTTGACTGGTCTTAGGTGCCCTCTAAGGAGGAATCCAGGGGACTCTATTCCCACCAATCAGATTTAGATCTGATTTCACAAAGGAGTTGTGATTGGTTGGGAAGAAGAGGAGTTGGATCACAGTTAGTCTATAAATAAGACCCTGCGCCCAACTCAGATTAACTAATAGATTGAAATCATAATTCCCCACGCCCCAAGGCTACCTCTCCCCTCCTTCCTCCATGCCAAACCACCTTCTCCCCTTCCTCTCCACGTCCAAAAGGAGTTTTGGATTTTTGGTTGGTGCGATTCAGATCAAGAGAAAGGCGATCAAAAGCAAGAAGGCTGCACTGCTGCAAAGGACGACTGCTGATCTTCAAAAGGAGTTTTGAAGATCCTCGATGCATCCAGATCAGATCCAGATACTGATTTTTGGGAGATGTGATAGAGAAGAGAGAATCTCTAGATCGCAGGTCGCAGTGAATACTGTAGAGGCTAGGCGCTTGCGTGGCTAAGATCCAGAACCCTTCCGCGCCATACAGGATTCAATCCATTAGGGTAATAGGGATTACCCAATCAGGTTAAATTAAATTTGATTTTAAATTTATTCTTTTTATTTTATTTTATTAAAATAATAAGAAATTAGATCTTGAAATATTCCAGACTCTTGATAAGATCCAAAAAAAATTAAGTCTTGGAGGTCTTCCACCATTATTAGATGTGGCGGGCCCTTCCCGGCGGTTGATTGTTCTCGCGCTGGATATAGTGGCTCAGTTGCACCGGGAAGATGGCAAACATGTCTCATTAGCATTGGATGCTAGGCTGAGGATGAGTTGGGCTCAATATATTCGGATACGGTGAGAGGACTCAATTAGGAACCCAGTCATTGCAAATGTGGGTCTGACTTAACTAAGGAGTGGATCAGTATTTCGGATTACGGTAAGATTCATGAATTAGAGACCCAAGTTGGCTGGCACCCATATAGAGAATCATGTTGAACAAGAGTTGTTCACTCATTGGCTTAACCATCACCAATAACTGTTAGTTGAGGTGATGAGTCAGTTTGGTGAGGACCGCACGCACCCACTAAAAATCTTAATCGTAGGGAGATTTTCGCATTCTCTACAGAGCAGAGTGTAGGATATGAAGAAAAATGGTGAAAGCTGAATTTGTTTTAAAATAATAAAATCCCTTAACAATTGGTCTCAAGTCAAAATTACAATATCTAACTAGAATCTTTGACTCTCTACAGAAAAATATCTGCGTCCAATCCATTGGCACGTATCCTGGACACACATAGACTGATCGGACCTAATTATAAAGATTGGCTCAGGAACTACAAAATTATTTTGGGTTCTGAGAAGTTAACCCATGTTCTTGATGAGCTCCAGCGCCAACATGAGGATATCGGGACTGCACGCCAAATTTTGGCTCACCTGTAGGAGATGTTTGGTGAACAGAGTCGCACAGCCAAATATCAAGTCACGAAATGACTTTTTAAGGCTAAGATGCATGATGGACAGTCAGTCCAAGATCACTGTTTGACAATGATCAAGGACATGGAAGAGCTTGAGAAGCTCAGTGTGAAGTTGGACTTGGACCTGCAGAACGATATTATTCTGCAATCCTTGACTGATGCATATGGGCAATTCATCATGAATTACCACATGCATAAACTTCAGAATTTCTTGGCCGAATTAATGAATATGCTGGTTACCGCTGAGCTTTCTATGAAATTGTCTAAAGGCTCAGTTCTTACTATTGGAATGGACTTCTTCCAAAAGAAAGTCTTATGGGAAAGAAAAGAAGTCTGTAAAAAAGCAAAAGGTGGAAGGAGCAAAAGAAGAAGAAGGCAGAAGCCGAAGAAGGAAGCCGATGTCAAAGGAAAGTTTCATTACAATAGCGATGGCCATTGGAAGCGGAAACTGCCCTACTTACCTGACCACCCTGAAGAACAAGAAGGAAGGTCCTTCTGGAAGGTATGCTCGTTATTGAGTCTAACCTTTGGGTTTCTTCTGCATCCAGTTGGGTGCCTGACTCTGGTTCTAGTGCTCATCTGTTGACTTCCCACTGCAGGTCTTGAAGGATAGCAGGAGGCTGAGGGATGGAGACAGATCTACCTGATCAGATCAATGGAAGCAGAGAGTTGCTTGCAGTAGCCGTGGGAAACATTATCCTCTTCGATTACCATCTGGTTTAGAACTTAGTTTTGAAAAGACTGTTATTATTTGTAGCCTTGCCAGCTAGTAGAAATTTGAATTTCGTTTCATTACTGTAGCACAAGAAGGTTTATGTGATCACCTTCTTTAAGGCCGTGTGTAACATTTTTATGAAAGAAATAAAATTGCAATGATTTCTTCTATTAATGGATTTTATTACGATCATTATGATGTACCTGATATTTTAAACTATCGAGCCAAAACAGTGAATGCCCAAACGACTGGGATAGTCCAAACGACAGATTATCTATGGCACCTGTAGATTAGGTCAGAATAGCAGAAGATATTGATCAACAAATTGGCAGAAAAATGGGCTTATTGAGTCCCGTTGACTTCCGAAGGTCATATCCAATTGTGAATTGTCTTCAGGGCAAAATGACTAAACTCCTTTTTAGGACATGGGGAAAGGCCATAGATCTCTTGCCTAAGTACTTAACTGATGTGTGCGGCCCATTTGATGTACCGACTAGAGACAAATTTGTCTACTTCATTACCTTTACCAATTGATCATGTCTAGGTTGGTATGTATATCTTATGAAACACAAGTCTGAAGCTTTTGAAAAAGTTCAAAAGAATTCAGGACATGAAGGTAGAAAATAATAAATGAAAAATTCATTAAGGTTCTGTCGATCAGATCGAGAGGTGAATACCCTTTAGCCGAAATTCCTAGACTAGTTAAAGGAAAAATGGCATAGTCTCTTAATGTTGGACTCCACCCAGGAACACCTCAACTCAACGAGGTTTATAGAACGAGAGAAATCGGACTCTATTGGATTATGGTTCGATCCATGATGAGCTTCACAGACTCCCTGATTTCCTTTGGGGACACTTGATTTGTTAACTTTCAACTACTCTACTGAATAGTTCTCTCTAAAAACCGTCCTTACCACACCATTATTGAGATTATGGCACGATAAGAACAAGTTGAGTCATCTCAAAATTTGGGTTGTCCAGCTATATCAAAAGACAACAAGCGGACAAGTTAGGTTTAGGTCCTTCAGAGCTCGATTTCATTAGGATATCCTTAAAGACATTTAGGATACTATCTTCTACATTCCAGAAGACCACAATGTGATTGTGAGGTCAGATATGCCGATCTTTTCTTTGAACAAAATAGGTTTAATTTCAAGACGCGGCATTAGAAAAATAGATCAAGCTGTGATGAGAAAGTTCATAAGGGAACGAGCTAGGACCAATTGGAACCAAATCGGGTTTGAGCCAATAAGAAACACTACCTCCTCCACCTCGTAAGATCGGAAAGAGGTTCCCATCCCCCTGAGAGATATACTTAGTTTATTTCAGAGAAAGTAGAGGAACATGTTCCTTGCGTAGATTAATGGGGCTCATGGTTGATGAATCCCAAAACCTACAACGAGGCGATATCAAGATATCGACTCCGAGAAATGGCTAGAGGGCAATGCAGTCAGAAATTGACTCGTGCACTCAAACCAAGTCTGAACCTTGTAGATCCACCAGAAGGTTATAGTACCTATTGGATGTAAATGGATCTTCAAGAAGAAAGAATTGGTTGCAGGATGGTATGTGTGGAGGACAGTCAAGGCGTAGGACAGTGGCAAAAGGTCTATATCAACGCGAAGGCAAGTGACTATCAGCGATAACCTTGTTTTCCTGGCTTATGCTAAAATCCATTCCACATATGCTTGTCGTTGCTCAGCCTATTTCGATTATGAAATATGGGCAAATGGACGTAAAAACGGCATCCTAAATGGATATCTGTGAGGAAAGATATCTATATGGGAACAGCCCATAGGTTTCACATCCATGGATATTGATCATAAGGTTTGGGGCAAGGCTTGGCAAAAAGGGGGGGGTTCCCAAAAAAAATTTTTAATTTTGGAACTTTAAGCAAGGCATCTCAGAGCTGGAACACGTCGTTTCAATGATGATGATCAAAAGTTTGGTTTCATTAAAAAATGAAGAGAAAACCATGTGTTTTCAAAAAGTGTAATGGGAGCGCTTTGTTCTTGTCTCGTATTGTACGTGGATGACATCCTGCTGTATGGGGAAGTTTGATACTCCCATGTTGACGACAGTCAAAATGTGGTTGTCCAAGGAATTCTCCATGAAAAGACCTAGAGTGAAGCATCCTTTATTCTTAGAAATTAAGGTCTATAGGATAGACCGAATAGGAGCTAGGACTTTCATGAGAGATGTACATAGAGGAAGTACTAAAGAAGGTTTAGTATGGAAAACCTCTTAAAGAGAGATTAATATCCTTCAACATGTATTCATGCTTTCCAAGAAGATGATGCCCAGCACCCTGAGAAATTAGAACGCATGAGCAAGATCCCTTCGTATTGCTTCTGCAATAGGGGAGCGCTCATGGATACTGTCCGATGCAGATGTCACGGAGCCTGACTATAGCCCATGACTGTGAGTGTCACAAGCAGATATCATCAAATCCAGGTGAAGAACACTGGACCTTCTATGAAATGTATCCTTAAGTTAGCTTGAGAAGAACTAAGGATTATAATGTTGTCCTTTGATAATGGAGGAACTCCAAGTCCGGGAATTACACAGACTCGGATTTCATGTCCGATATTAGATGATTTGAAAGTCGACATCTGGAGAGTCTGTTTGTGTGCAATTGGTTGTGCTGTCGCTGGAAGGTTTCAAAGCAAACAGTAATATCACCTCAATCCATGAATATACCCGAGAAGGATTACGTCGAGGTTATAAGAGATCAACTCACAGATAATGTGGCGACCCACTACAAAGCCGTTGGCCAACAGAGATCGAAGCCCCAGCCCTGAGGAAGATATCATGGGACTTAGACTTATAGCCGAATTGGCTTGGTAGGACAAGTGGGAGATTGTTTAGATACATGTGCCCTAGAAGCCAGAATTGGCTGACACTTGTAATACACTTTTAGGGGCAAAAATTATAATTTTGACTAAAATCAATTAAATGGGTTATTTCTATCAACAGATGTGTATTTAGTGTCTGTGATACATCCTTTGAGTCAATTGGTAATGTATATTCATATTTTAAGAGTTAAAAATTTAAGACATGAATAATCATTATTAACTCATAAATTTGCTCCTGACCATAGGATCATCACGAGGATGGTGATTGATCCGGAAGGTTGCGTGTACAATCACTTCTTTTAGTAGATGAGTCTTGAGTCTACGGGTGTGGAGACACTGGAGTCGTAGAGGTATAGGTACTCGTAAAGGAACGAGGGGCACTGAGCGCGTGACCACCTGCGATAGTCATTAGGAAGTCTACCTTGTCTCATCAATGACTGACTCGATGCTACAGTAGGTGTCTGGTTCTTGACCTGAGGTGCATCGGCATTCCCTTGAGGGTGTTATAGTTTGACTACACCATTACTTCGATCTCCTAGCCATATGATGGCCCGATGGGCCCATGAGGTGCTATGTGCTATTAGCATGTTCATTGATAGGGAAGGGATGGTCATCAAGATGGTTGAAGTCTATCTATCTTCAGTGGTGGTAGAGGAGCAGCCCTGGGATCAATCAGAGAATCAAGTCCAGAAAGCCCATGGCCATGGCAGAGTGAAATAATAGAAAGAGTTTCTATTTAGATTTTCACATTGGACTCGAATCGAATGATACATCATATGACAGAAATAAGGTTGGACGAGTTCACCAAAACCCTAATCTGATCGGAGCTCAAGATAGAAGAACTTAATCACACAGGTAACTGCACCAAGAGGGTTCGCATTCAGCTTGATGGGTTGCCACCATATACTGCTAGGTGATCACTAGTGGATTTTGGGAGCAATTAGAATGATTTAGATGATCGATCATTTAGCTGTTCGAATCAGAAGAGTTCTGATCCATCAAAGGAGTTTCGATGATGTCGATGATAGAGATCATGACATATCCCATTATACATTACAGAACTGAACCTAACTAGATCAACACAAACAAGGGGTGAATCTGGTGATCATCAATTGAACTTATCTAGTTCAATTGATCTGAATGAGATTCAATTAGGTTCAAGAAATCGTGCTAGCACTCGATTGAACTAACGTTCTTCTTTTAGCTATCCATAATAGGTTGTCCTGTCTAAGCCAAAGGAGTTTGTGCTCAATCAGAGGCCTTCATATGGTCTGACTGGAGGTTAGTCCAAGGTCAGAATAGGTTGTCCTATTTTGTAAGACATTACCTACCATTTTTGGTCACCTGCCAAGTTTCTTAATCTTTGACTTTGGTCAAAAGTCTACCTTTGAGCTGGGTCAAATATTGACCATTGACCACTTTGACTTTTGACCACATGTCACGCACCTATTGGAGAGCTGGTGGGGCCTGGTCCCCCTATCAAAAACCTGGCAATGGAGGACGACACATGCCACCTAGGGCGTGCGCCCAAGTGGGGGCGCCTAGGAGTCCTTGTTGGACAAGGAACTCCACCTCCCTTTTGGATTCCAATTAGAGTTCTATCTAAGAATCCAGTTTGACTGGTTTTAGGCGCCTTCTAAGGAGGATCCAGGGGACTCTATTCCATCAATCAGATTTAGATCTGATTTCACAAAGGGTTGTTGATTTGGTTGGGGAAGAGAGGGAGTTGGATCACACTTAGTTTATAAATAAGACCCTGCTGCCCAACTCGATTAACAATGATATGTGAAATCATAATTCCATGCCCAAGGCTGCCTCTCCCCTCTTTCTCCACTGCCAAACCTCCTTCTCCTTTCTCCTCCCCACGTCTAAAAGGGTTTTGGACTTTGTTGGTGCGATCCAGATCAAAGAAAGGGTAAGTCAAAAAGCAAGAAGGCTGCGCTGCTGCAAAGGACGACTGCTAATCTTCAAAAGGAGTTTTGAAGATTCCTCTGAAGATCAAAGATTCCAATCTGATATTGAGTGTGATAGAGAAAAAGAGGATCTCCAGAATCTCCGCGCC
>QRFJ01000195.1:216657-279674 GCA_006176705.1 Cocos nucifera
GACCCAAGCAGCAATAGTGACCAATGCCAAAGTTAGATCCAAAAAAAAAAATTAAACCAATCATGACTTGATCAACAACTCATAGAAACAACTAAGAGATACTAGATCATAACCTAATACAAAGATGACTAAACTAGATCTTGTAGAGATCACGGCTGGAAGCATCTGAATTAGATGAGAAATCAGAGATGTGATAGAATGTGTCAAATGATAGATGTATCAAATTTAGAAAATTAAATCAAAAATTTAAAAAATTGAATCAAATTAAATGAATAAGCTCTCCTTTAAAAGCTTATCATTTGAAATTTTTTTTTTACAAAAAATTAGCTTAAACTCAAATATTAAAGGCTCTCTCCTTTTTTGAATGAATATGATTCTTTGAACAGATTTTCAAGTATTTACTTTTAAGCTTTAAGAGAATTAGAGTTTTTCAAAAATTTGAATAGTAAAATCAAGCACAACATTTAATTCATTATTTATTCTTTTTTTTCTTAAATAAATTTCAGTCAATTAAGCTCGAAAAAGATTTATATCAAAAATATATCGAGCAAAACAAAGATAGTATCAGAGCAAAAATAATTTTACAAAAATTTTTAAAGCATATTAAATATTTTGTATTATATTCATATTTTTAAATAAGTTTTAAAATTAGAAGTATGTATCAAAATTAATTTATTTAGAGTGAGAATATATTTTAAATTAGTTTTAACTCAAATTAGTTATCAAAAATAATTTGGCAATCATATCAATTTAATTTAAATTGAATAATCACATGAAGACTTAAGTTAGAAGGATCATAAAATAATCAAAGTCCATTGTCCTTAACTTCAATTAATTAGAATGTTTAGTCAAGGCTAACTAGATAATATTTAATAAATAAACATCTTTCTTCTTATTTAACAAACAAACATCTGATACCAGTAAATACCAAAAAAATCATCATATAATATTTTCTCCCCCTCTTTTTCATAATTATTGTTGGATAAATTTATCTTTTAATTTTTTTTCCATTTTAAAAGAATACAACAAATTTAGAATGAATATCTCCTTTTTTTTAAATTCTATTTATAAACAACATGGATTAAAATCATATCTCTTCCTTTTTGAATAATATAAATGCATTAAACAAAATTATTTTGAACTTCAAAGATTCAAGAGAGATGGAATATTTCAAAGATTAAAGATTTTAAATAGATCATTTAAAGTAAATTATAAGATATATTCAATTTTTCAAGGATCATCTCTTCTTCTTTTTTTATTATTATATATATTTTAAGATAAATAAAATATAAGATAAATGTTAAGCTATCTGATATCAATTGATTAAAAACTAAAATTCTCTTTGAATATTTGGTTTTAATAGCTTTTTTAAAATATTTTGCTTGACATCAATATCAAAAGACTTAAACAAAATATTTTTCTTAAATTTATTTTTCAAAATTAATCAATCTAAGTAAGGTATGGATATTCATCAATAATCCTCTTTTAAGATCAAAAATAATTTTTTGATACTAATTAATTTTTAAAAAAATAATAATATGATCAAAATGTGTAAAATATAAATAGTTGCTTAAAATAAATCAAATGATCAAAATCATTAGAATGCTCAAATAAATCCATGAGACAAGTAAAGTATAATTATTTATCCATGATTTTTCTTATTAAGTTCAAAAATAATTTTTCTTCTTATAGTCAAGAAAAAGATAAGAAGGATGGATAATTTTTAACTTAAAGCAATGAAATTAAGTCTTAAGAATTGATCCAAAAATATTAGTAGAAGATAAGTTGGGATGAAAAGAAGGATATTTAAGCAAAAGGATCTAGAATTTTTAATTCTCCCCTAATTTCATAAAATTTATTCTCACTTAAAAGTTTTAGTGAAAATATCAGTCAATTATTTTTTAGTACAAATATAATATAAAATTATACCATTATTTTGAATATACTCTCTTATGAAATGATGTCTTATTTCAATGTGTTTTGACCTAGAGTGTTGGATTGAATTCTTAGATAGATTTATGGCACTAGTATTATCACATCTTATGAAAATTTTGTTTAGTTTGATGCCAAAGTCCTTAAGTTGTTGTTTAATCCATAAGATTTGTGCACAACAACTTTTGACTGTAATGTATTTGGCCTCGGTCATAGACAATGCTATCAAATTTTGCTTCTTACTAAACTAAGAGATTAAGTTAACTCCTAGAAATTGGCAAGTTCCACTAGTATTTTTTCTATCTAATCTACATCTACCAAAGTTTGCATCTGAATATCTAATTAAATCAATTGATAAATTCTTAAAGTACCATAAACCTATGGATTGAGTTTCTTTTAGGTATTTAAATATTCTTTTTATAGTATTTAAATTTGATTCTTTTGGATTAGATTGAAATCATGCACATAAATAAATACTAAACATGATATCTAGTCTACTAGCAGTTATATATAATAACGAACCTATCATACCTCTATAAACCTTTGTATCAACACTTT
Organism: Cocos nucifera; assembly: GCA_006176705.1. Taxonomy (NCBI): domain Eukaryota; kingdom Viridiplantae; phylum Streptophyta; class Magnoliopsida; order Arecales; family Arecaceae; genus Cocos; species Cocos nucifera. The sequence continues at coordinate 219,148 of QRFJ01000195.1, forward strand.
TACCTCCTTCATCCTTGTCAAGCTTACATGATGGACTCATGGGTGTACCAATGGCTTTGGAGCTCTCCATCCCAAATCTTTTAAGTAGCTCTCTTGTGTACTTGCTTTGGGTGATGGAGATCTCTTCCTTTGTTTGTTTGATTTGAAGTCCGAGGAAGAACGTTAGTTCACCTATTATGCTCATCTCGAACTCCTCCTGCATGAGCTTAGCAAAATTTTGACATAAAATTTTATTAGTAGATCCAAATATAATGTCATCAATATATATTTATATGACTAAGATGCCATCATAATCTCTTTTAATAAAAAGGGTTGTATCTATATTTTCTCTTGAAAATCCATTATTAAGCAAGAATTTACTTAATCTTTCATACTAAGCCCTAGGTGCTTGTTTTAAACCATATAATGCTTTATTTAATTTAAAAACATAATTTGGAAAAGTATGATTTTCAAAATTAGGAGGTTGTTCTACATAAACTTTTTCGGCAATATATCCATTTAGAGAAGCACTTTTAACATCCATTTGAAATAACTTGAAATTCATAAAGTATGCATAAGTGAGTAAAAGTCTAATTGCTTCTAGTCTAACAATAAGTGCAAAGGTCTTATTAAAATCAATTCTCTCTTCTTGATTATAATCCTTTGCAACTAGTCTTGCTTTATTTTTAATTATATTTTTATTTTCATCCAATTTATTTCTATATACCCATTTTATGCCAATTATTGGATGATTTTTAGGTCTTGATACTAAAGTCCATACATTATTTCTTTTGAATTGATTAAGTTCCTCTTGCATTGCATTTATCCAATTATAATTTTTTTCGGCTTCATTTATAGTTTTAGGTTTAAAATGAGAAACAAAAGCAAAATAATTATATACATCTCTAAGTGAAGAGCAAGTTCTTACCCCATATGTAGAATCATCAATAATTAGTTCTGTGGTGATTGTGAACATACCTCCATTCTTTTCGAAGATCATTTATACCTTGAGGTTGTTCTCGTTGTCCTTTATTTTCATTTTCTTACTTGTCTTTATGATCCTCTTCATTTTGAATTATTGAATCCTTCATGATGATCTCCTTCATCCCTTTTATAAGAGAATCTACATCATCAATATCCTCACTCTTTCTTGATGGAAGATCATTAGTCTCATCAAAGACAACATGTATTGACTTCTCTATGACTAAAGTTCTTTTGTTAAAAACTCTAAAAGCTTTACTAAAGGAGGAATAACCAAGAAAAATAGCTTCATTGGATTTTGCATCAAATTTACCTAATTTTTCTTTACCATTGTTCAAAACAAAACATCGACAATCAAAAACATGAAAATATGCAATGTTAGATTTTCTTACTTTTCAAAGCTCATAAGATGTTTTCTTTAAAATTGGTCTAATTAGAGTACAATTTAAGATGTAACATGCCTTGTTAATTACTTCCACCCAAAAGTATCTTGGGAGGTTGATTTCACATAACATGGTACGGGCCATTTCTTCTAGAGTTCTTTCAACTATCCTATTTTGTTGGAGTGTCCTAGGTGCTGAAAAATTATAGCTTATTCCTTTTTCATCACAAAATTTTTCAAAGTTTTGATTTTCAAATCTGGTTCCATGATTACTTTGAATGCTTTGAATTGAAAATTCTTTTTCATTTATAACTTTTTGGTAAAACATTGAGAAAACATGAAAAGTTTCATCTTTGTGTGCCAAAAAGAAAATTCATATAAAACATGAGTAGTCATCAATAATTATAAAACCATAACGTTTTCCACCTAAGCTTGTTGTTCTTGTAGGATCAAACAAATCTATGTGCAATAGTTCCAATGGCCTAGAAGTTGAAATAATGTTTTTAGATTTGAATGAAACTTTAGTTTGTTTATCTAGTTGGCATACATCATAAATTTTATCTTTTCAAAGTTTAATTTTGGTAAAGTAGTAACTAATTTCTTTTTGATAAGCTTTAAAAGTGAATGCATACTAATGTGTGCGAGCCTACAGTGCCAAAGCCAACTAGTCTCAATAATTTTGGCATTCATAGCTACTAGATATTGCATGTTTATCATAGAAAAATCATTCAAATCTATCATATAAACATTACCATGTCTATGTCCAACAAACTTAATGCCATCATCATTGGGACTAGTTATAATGCATAATGAAGATTCAAAAATAACTTTGTAACCCTTGTCATAAAGTTGACTAATGCTTAAAAGATTGTATTTCAAAGCATCTACTAATAATCTTTCCTTTGCCATTATCTCCAAAGGTGACCATTCCTCCATTTTTAGTATCAAGCATGATTAATTAGGACTAATCACCGGTCATGTGTCTTAAGCATCCACTATCAAGATACCATCTTCGATTTTCTCCTTTGGATCCAAGACATACCTACATGCAAAATCAAGTCCTTAGTCTAGGTACCCAAGTTTTTATGGATGCTTTAAGGTTAGTTACAATGGTTCTTTTGGAACCCATATTTTCTTTATATTTAAATTATTAGAGAAACATGTATAAGATTTGTGTCCTAGTTTACCATATTTAAAGTAAGTAACATTTAAAAATTTATTATTTTATGAATCTATAAAAATATTTTTTTAAAATTTTTGTTTTCGTAAGGGGTTATAGCCTAGACCGGTCTTATCATAAATGGCCTTTTGATTTTCAAGAATCATATGAAGTTTATTTGAACTTAAAGTAAAATTTTCAACTATTGATTTTAACTTGTCGATTTCATTTTTCAAATTTAGGTTCTCTTGAGTTAAGACTAGTTTTTCACTTAGGATAATTTCATTTTCTTTTAGTAAGACTTGATTCTTAAATTTTAGATCTTTATTTTTAGTTTCTAATTTCTTTAAATTATCTACCAAATGATAGAAGGCTTCTTGAAGTTCTTCGAATATAAATTCATTTGAGATTTCAGCATTTACCTCATTTTCATGTGCTATATGGTACAGGTTGGCTTGTTCATGAGCTTCTTCCTCTTCGAAACTTGAGTCATCACTGTCACTCCATATTGTCACCATAGCCTTTTTCTTATATTTCTTGGAAATCTTTTTAAGTTGAGGACATTCAAACCTAAAGTGCCCCGACTTCTTACATTCATAGCAAATAAGGGGTTTCTCTCTATCCTTTTTCTTGCTATGCTCCTCTTTGGTAGATGGCCTCTTCCTCATCCCTTGTTTTCCCTTCAAAAATTTCTTAAACTTTCTTATGATGAGGGCTATTTCTTCATCTTGTTCTTCATCTTTCATTTCATCGGATTCCTCATCTTATTGAGTGGTAGATTTAAGGGCTATTGTCTTCTTCTTCTTGACATCTTCTTCTTGATGTTGTTTTATACTTAGCTCGTGCGTCATTAATGATCCTAGAAGCTCCTCCAAGGATAAAATATTCAGACCTTTGGCTTCTTGGATTGCAATCACTTTGGCCTCCAATGTCCTTGGCAAAGACCTAAGAATCTTTCTCATAAGGTCATTGTTAAGATAAGACTTGCCAAGACTTTTAAGATAATTTATAATGTTCGTAAATCTAGTAAATATTTTAGTTATTGACTCATCATACTCTATTTTGAAAAGTTCATATTTGTGCACAAGCATGTTAATTTTTGACTTCTTAACTTGATTAGTGCTTTCATGAGCTACTTCTAATCTATCCCATATTTTCTTAGCCGACATGCATGTTGAAATGCGATTAAATTCATTAGCATCTAAAGCACAATATAAAATATTCATGGCTTCTGCATTAAGTTGAGCCATTTTCTTATCAACCTCATTTTATTCCTTTTCGAATCTAGTTGATTCCACACCATCAATTATCTTAGTGGGTGTGTGTGGTCCATTAACTATGATACTCCATATATCATAGTCAAGTGCTTGTATGAATATTCTCATCCAAGCTTTCTAATAGGTATAGTTTGACCAATTAAAAAGTGGAGATCGATTTATGGACTGCCCCTCGGCTAGAGAAATACTAACTTGGGTTGCCATAGATCTTTGGCTCTTTGATGGTTAAATCAAAGTAGAGCTAGAGCATCGAGCTCTGATACCACTTGTTGCCCAGCTATGCAATCCAAGAAGGGGGATGAATTAGGTTTTTAAAATTTTAAAGCTAATTTAAAGATATTAAGATTGAATGATGATATGCAAGTCGTATATATAAAGCCATTTAGGTTAGATGAAAATATAAAAGATTTGAGAGAAAGAATTTAATAAATTAAGGAAAGAAAGATAGCAAGCAAACTACAAATAAGCAAGATTTATAGTGGTTTGGTACTTTTCTTGCACCTACATTCACTCCTCAAGCTCCTACTTGAAAATTCAAAATCACTAAATGTATTCAACCAGAATTCAACGTTGGTACCTCCGACCCTAGCTATCCTAAGCTAGCACACTTATTTTTTGGGTACAAGCCAACCCTACACACTTCGATTTAAGGTTCGAATCAACCCTCCCAAATTTTGTAACCCCTCCAAAACTTGAATCAAAATAATAAAGCATAATATAAGAGTTAATGAGAATTAAATACAAGTTTAGCTCTCTCAATGAGCAAATAAAACATAAAGAATGCTTTTCATAATAATGAAGGAAGCTTTTCTAATTTTTCTTAAGATTGTTGAAGACTTGAATGAGCTCTTGAGAGGTTGGTGAACTTAAAAATGAAAGCTTCTTTTCTTGAAGTGGACTTTTTGCTTAGGACCGAATTGAATCTATCAATCTCTTATGTTTTTCTCCTTTTTATAGCCTTTTAAATCTTCAATGGATGGAGGAGAGAATTCTGGATAAGATTTGTAGCCATTGGAGATCTTAAAGAAAGTATTAAAAGCTGCTAAAATAGGATAAAACTAGCCATTGTAGAAAATTTTCGTCACAGGGATCGACTCATAGGTCGACCTCTGGCACAGAGGTTAATCTTGAGGTTGATAGAATCTAGAAAATTGACTATTTTATATTTTTGATCTTTAAAATAGTAGAGGTCGATCCTGGGGTCGACCCTTGGCACAGAGACAACGTGCCAAACAGCCCGTTTCAGCAGGAGTAGACCAAAGGGTCGACCTTTCCACTTCAAACTTAATTTTCTTTCAAAATATGCATCAAAAAATTATGGGACTGCCTCCAAAAGATCAAAAATCTTTTATTCTTGCTTTTGAGGCTCTCATATCAAAACTTGATAAAATTATGATTTTGCTCTTGAAATATAAAAAATCTTTTTCCAAGCCAAATTCATTAGTAATTTCCTTAAATGCTTTGTAATAATCAAAATCAATTCTTGGAGCAATACCAAGAGAGTACTAGGTACATTACTTGTAGTCGACATTGATAATTTTGTCGATAATCTCAATCAAAGTACATCCATCACTACTACAAAAAGAGGCTACGACAGCACATACTATGACAGCAGTTTTCAAAACTGCTGTAATAGAGCCTACGATAGAGGTTACAAGAAACTGCTACTATAGATCTAACCTATAGCAGTGGTTATGATAAACCGTTACCATAGTCTGACCTATGATAGCGATTTCTTATAACCGCTGCCATATGTCCGACCTATAGCAGCGGTTTCTTGTAATCACTGCTATATGTTGATCTATGTCAATGATTATTTATAACCACTATAATATATATTTTTTTTATTTTTTTAAAATAATATATAATTTTAAAATTTAATATCTATATTCATCATTCATTATCTAAATAATTATCATTAGAATATTATCGCAAAAAATTACCTCAATCCGATGGTCCTAGCTTCATCGATTAGAAAAAAATTGATTTCGATGATCATGAATGATGATGTAATGATCTGATAGATGGAGATCTCTAATAGGTTCCAAAATATGCAACGATGATCTCAATTATGTTTGTAGCATACTATCAAAATTTTACTTCAATCGAATATTGTTATCTTGGTCAATTTAGTATAGGTTAATTTCGATCGTTAAATGATAAACAAGTGATCAAAAGATCAGACGGTGTTCGATTATGAGATAATTATCTTTATAAATGATCTTGGCTACTATTTTAATCATTTTTTATGGTGGTGATTATAAAATTCAACTCTTGAGACTAAGAATGATTTAAAATGATACGTCACCTGATAATCATTCTTAAACTTCGTTGGTTGTTATATATATATATGCTTGTGCTTTTGCAATATCTGTTTAACATGAATAGTTCATACGAAAATGATTTGAATTTTACTATCATTGCTATATAAAATAATTAAAATTATAGCAAAGATCATTTAACTAAAAAATTATCTCATAATTGGATGCCATTTAGCTCTTTGATCGTTTGTTTCAAATTTAACGATCGAAATCATTCCATACTAAATTGACCATGATAACGATATTCAATTGAAGTAAAACTTTGATAATATGCTACAAATATTATCAAGATCATCATTGCAAATTTTTGGACTGATCGGAGGTCTCCATCTATCAGTCATCGCATCATCATTCGTGATCGTCAAAATCAAATTTTTCTGATCGATGAAACTAGGGCCATCAGATCGAGGTGATCTTTTATGACGACACTCTAATGATAATTATTTAGATAATAAATGATGAAGATGAGCATTAAATTTTAAAATTATATAATATTTAGAGAAAAAATAAGAAAAAATTTATTTTCAATCTACGGTAGTAGTTACTCAAAATCGCTGCTATAGATTTATGGTAGCGATTATAAACTATTGTTGTAGATCTATTACAACGGTTTACCATAACTGCTGCCATAGGTTAGGTTAAAAATTTTTAATTTTTCTTTCCTCCCTTGCGCTCTCTATCTCCCCTCCTCTCCATCGTCGGTGAGACTCCACCCATCCCCGGCCACCCACCCCTTGCCCTCCCTGGCCGCCCGCCCCCTACCCTCTTCACCCCAACCGCTACCGCGGCCGCCCGCCCTCCCCGTCCACGGCCTCCACCGCCCCTTGCCTCCCCATCCCTGGCCGCTCACCCCTGCCTTCCCCATCCCCTACCGCCACCACCCCTACCCTCCTATCCCCAACCACCGCCCCCTGTCAGACACCCCATGCCCTCCCCGGCCGCCCTCCCCATCCCGACCGCTCCTCGCCCGCCCCCGCCCTCCCCATCCCCGGCCGCCGCCGCCCTCGCCATCCCTGACCGCCCCCACCCTCGCCGCCCCCCGCCCTCCCCATCCCCGACCGCCGCCACTTGCCCCCCGCCCCCCACCCTCCCCATCCTCGGTCACTTGCCACCCCTTGCCCTCCCCATCCCCGACCGCCATCGACCCTACCCTCCCCATCCCCGGCCGTCCACCCACTACCCTCCCCATCCCCTGGCCTCCCATCATGACGCCCCTCCCAATCCCCCTCTCCCTCTCTCTCTTTCCTCTCTTTCTTTCTCTCTCTTCTCTCTCTATCTCATTATCTTGCTATTATTTCATAAGTTACCTCTAGCGCCATCGTCTTCCTCCAGCGCCATCATCGACGATCCTCGAAGCTTTCGGTGCGACCCCCTCTCTATAGTCATAGATATATTTTTTATTTTAATTTTATAGTTTTTATTTATTAATCATTGAACTAGACCTATCAATGGATCAGGTTCAGGTCAGAATCTGGATATTCATATCTAGATCCAATTTTAATTACTGTATCGGACCCAAACTTGAATACTCGATGGGTCCATACTTGAAGTATCAAACCCAGACCCTAATAGATCTCAGGTATCCGGACCTAATTTTGGGATCTAAAACTAAGAAAGGGAGAGGGAGAGAGGGAGGAAGGGGGTCCAGCCTCACCACCATCGTTGGCGAGGGAGATCGAGAGAGGGAGGGAGGGAGGGGGTCCGACCTCGCCAACGAGTGAGATCGAGAGAGTGAGAGAAGGAGGGAGGGGTTCGATCTCGCCGCTATCGCTGGCGAGGGAGATCGAGAGAGGAAGAGAGGGAGGGAGGGGGTCTGGCCTTATCGACGAGGGATGAGATTGAGAGAGGGAGAGAGGGATTAGGGAGGGGGTCTAACCTCACCGGCGATGGAGATTGAGTGGGAGATGGATAGTCGAAAAGATGAGGGAAGGGCGGAGACAGTCAAGAATAAGGGATGGCACACAGTTGAGCCAGCTCGAATACGTAGCCCAACCAGCTCCAATCAAGATCGAGCCAGTTGGGGGAGGACCTGAACCAGATATCTCAGGCACGGAGCGGGCTTGGCTTTTGAGCGAGCCAGCTTGATGGGTGCGAACAAAATTTTATGTCTCTCTAAGATTCCAACTTTAAGCCCTAAGGTGCCACTATCATCTACTTCATTCTTCTTTTAGATTTCTGGATTAACATCCAGATTTATGTAAGAGATCGGATCTACGACTGTTCTCATCCTTAATTATTTATGAATGTAATTCATGTTGTAGAATTTATTGGATAATATTTTTTGGATGTTTATATCTTGTTGCTTTTATTTATTTTATTTTATAATGATAAACCCATCAATTGATTAGTGTATATAATCTCTGGCATCCGTATAATTATATGTAATTGTACAGATGAGAGAATTATGTACAATGATCAATTGATTGTCTAATTTGGATGATTTAGAAATTATAGATAATTCAATAGGTAGCTGTAGTAATCAAATGGTATGCTAAGAATTCTAAATAAAATTTTGGATAATATTTTTCTTTTATTCTTCCTACATGGGAGAACTAAAAAAAAATACTGCCAAAATTTCATTCGATTCCTTTTGTATATTGTTTGATTACTGTATTGAACCTATAGAATTAATCCAATTTCTGAATGGGATAGGACCTATCTTTACCTATTAGTTGGTGATAGGATGTATTTATTACATATTTATTTATAATGCATTAGTATATAATTTAAGTTTCATAAATGATTTAATTGCAGTATCATCATTTTTAAAATGGAAAAGGGGTGGATGAAGTTTAGTAGGCTCTCGCTAGAATATGAGGCTGGACTTCAAAAATTTCTTGAATTTGCTATAAAAAAATTTGGGGACCATGGACTTGGGCCATGTCATGCCGTGCCATGCCTTGGGCCGTGCCATGTCAGTAGGCTATGCCGTACCATGCCGTATCATGTCGATAGGCCATGCCATGCCTTGGGCCATACCATACCATTTCGTGTCGGTAGTTCATGCCTTGGACCATGTCATGTCGGTAGGTTGTGCCATGGGCTGTGTTGGCCGCTAAGAGAACCTCCAGCCGCTAAGAGAACTCCTGTCTTATTGCTTTTGTTTATTGCATTGCATAGCGATAGACCCGTCAATTGATTAGTGTACATAATCTTTGGCATATGTATATTTATATGTAATTGTATGGATGGTATCTAGGCATATCTTTGATTATTGTTCAACATGTTATATTGGTTAATGTTCATTAATGTTATAGATCACGATGGCATCGAAATGCCATCTAGCTTTCATCCCTACCTCTCGATGGGTTATGCAGAGTTTAGCATCTGAGGAGTAGTCAGAGCATACTCCATCCACCTCTGCATTGGCTACTCAGGGATTTCCACCATCGACATCTACTCTACTGACAGCATCTAGTACTCCACCGACATCTGAGCCTCTACCATCATCCACATCTCCGACACATGCTACTCCATCGGTATCTAAGTGTATATTTTTATTATATTATTTATTTATTTTTTATATAATATTTATATACTTATATATTTGTATAACATATTTTCATTGTAGGTGCATCATCTAGTAGGATATTTCATGGTCCCACACATATGGCGTGGAACCACCAACATTAGATGATGGTACAATATGATCCAGAGGGAAGGCTAGTAGGGGAGATTGCGTGGGAGATGCATTCCTTTTTTGGAATGCTTATAAGGTGGTCAAATATTATTCTTGTAGAGCCCAGAGACTGATGATTGATGGACGATACTATCGAAGATCGGATGTGGAAGGAGATATGGGTAAGTGCATCTTAATTATATTTATGCATTTTACATGTTTCACTATGTTTGATTAGAATAATTTTGTAACTGACTTTTGATAACTTTGTGCAGAGGAGGTATGATTTTTCTGATCATGAGAAGGCTCGAGATGCCCAACTGAAGAAGATTAGAAAGTTGTATCGGGGCTACAAGATCAAGCTCCACAGAGGATGGCTCGAGCACTGATGAGACACTCTAGAGGAGCTTGTTCCTTGGATACAGGACTGTCCTCCGAGTCAGTGGGAAAGGATGGTTACACATTAGAAGAGCCAGGAGTTCAAGATAAAATTACTAACTTTTAAATTTTTCAATACGCTTAAAGTTATATTTAAATATTTTTTAAATATTTATTATTTATTTGAATACTTATTAGGCTACCTCCCATCAAAACTAAGAGAATCGGATAGCTCAGAAGTATATGCACACTCTTGACTGTGAGTCTATGGCCAGTCGTGTGCATAGAAAGATAATAAATTCTAAATCTTACTAGATAAATTAAATTAATATTTTTTTTATATTTCTAATAAATTGATCTATTGTTATAGCTGATGAGAGATGGAGTGATGTCCAGCCATAGCGAGATCTTCCAATCCAGCCATATGGATAAGAAAGACAGGCTGATAAACACCACGATCGAAAGGATTTTTATAAGTATTAAATATATTAGTATATATGATTAGTATTATAGCATTTCTTATAAAATTTTATTTGTATTTATAATTACAGGATCAGTTAGATGTGCTCGCGAGCGAGGGCCCAGATATCTCTGGCCCCCATGACCATCTATCTCAGGTCTTGGGGCCTGAGCGCTCTGGGAGGATCTGATGCAAGTCTGGACATACGTCGATCAGCTATTGGTCAGAGGCAAGTATCTCTTCATAGGCTTCCGATGTCGTCAATCGGGAGGAGCTTGAGGCAGTGTTGGCATGGATAGATCATGCTGCGATATGGATAGATCGAACTGAGGAGCGCGCATCTCATTTGAAGGACATCGTGAGAGACATGGTATCGATGCTTAGCATGCATTTTGGAGGTACCTTCATAAGCTTTAAGGATATGTTGGTGCACATTCCAACTCCAGCTCCTCCAACTCCGACTCTAGCTCCAGCTCCAGCTTTAGCTCCGGTTCGTGCTCCATCTCTCAGGGATGACGATGATGTAGATTTAGGAGACTTTTGATGTATTTTTTTTAAAAAAATATTATAATTAATTTTATTTGATAATAAAATTTTAGTATTTTAAAAATATTTTTATGTTTATAATATTTTTTTATGTTATATATCTTTACATTTGTCAGATAAAATATATAAAAAATTAAAAATTTTATATTTTTTTAATTATTCAGAAGCTACGGTAGTAATTTTACAACCGCTGCCATAGACATTTCAATCGCTATCATAAGTAATGTATCAACCGCTGCATTAGTCCTATGACAGTGGTTACATAACCGCTTCTATAGACAAGCCTATGATAGCAGTTTCATAACTGTAGCCATAAATCAATCTATCATAGCAGTCTATAACCACTGCCATAGATAAGTCTATGGCAGCGATTTGAAAACCACTGCAACAGGCAATCTATGACAGCGATTTTCATAACCACTGCCATAGATCTACGGTAATGGTTACAGTGGTAGCGGTTAGCTAACCACTGTCATAGCCCGATTCTATAGTAGTGCATTGATAAGATCCTTGATAATTTTTTGGTTGTGGAAGGGGTTTTCTTTCAGATCCTCGTCAGAACCATTGAACTCACTAGGATGAGTCTTGCACTTGACCTTCCTAGAGGTCATCTTTGCTTTCTTCTTCTTCGCTCCCTTCTCCTTCTCAGTGGGAGGCTTCGAAGTTCGAACTTCGGTCGGAGGGCTTGAGAAAGTTGGAGGTGCTGCAATCTCGATGGCAACAACAACCTTAGTAGCAATAGTAATTTTGGGGGTGTCGGTAGCACCACCAGCAGAGCTCAGAGTGTTGATCTTTGCTCTTTTGGAGGGCTCATCAGGCACGACACCCTTCCTTTTGTGGGCTCGAAGCTCCTTGGAGGGCTTCTGAAGTTCACCTGCATCCATTTCTATAATAAAAAATGAATTACCATTAGAAGGAAGGACAAGAAAGTAACTTATGAAATTAAAAAATATACCTGCTGGATTGAAGAGACTCAGGTCTAGATTGAACAGAGTTTGATCTTTTATGAGTTTGAAAAGAGGGGGAGCTCGATAAATCCTAAGCTTGCCGACATAATCAAGATCATCCTTCTCCAAACTAGGAGCTCGATGGACTGAATCCCTCAGCTACCTTCAAGGAGGAAGTTCTAACATAAGAGATGGGCATGAGATAGAAAAATTTTTCCTTCCCATGATGAATGAAAGAAGGGGCACCTTTAAGCAACCCCTTCTTGCCAAACTGGGAGGACTGGTACCATCAATTCTTAGCAATAGGATGATATTTAAAGATATAATAGTTATGAAACAAGAAAATAGATGGCCGAATTTCAGTCGAGAAGAAAGGAAAAGAAAATCTATGATGAACATAAAAAAATTTGGGATCATGGAAGTAAGAAAAATATCCAAAAATTGAAAAAGAGCTATAACAAAAGAAGAAATCGGAAGATGAAGTCTAGTATAAAGGGCTTCAGTGTACAAATAGAAGCGACTTGGGAGAGGAGCACAAGCTCGATCGCTCGGTCTAGGAAGCTCCAATTCGTACTCTGAAGGTACTCGTATCATATTCTTATTAGAGAAAGGTCTTCAGAGTATAGAGAGCAGGGGATGATTTTGATTATGAAAACTAGATGAGGTACTATCCTAAGCTTGGCTTCTACCCTAGATTGGGGATTTTGAGAGTTTGGGTTGGCCGGACTTCTAGAATCGGTAGACCAAGACACTTTCAAAGATATTTGGATCAAAATAAAACTAAAAAATCTTCAAAAAATCAAGAAAAAAGGATAGTGAAATTTTGAAAGAAAAAGACAATGAAGCCCACCTAGGAAACCAGAGAAAAAATTGAAAAATAAGTGAAAAGCACAGAAACAAAGAGAGAAGGATGAGAAACTAACCTAAGTCAGACGAAGAGCTTGGGGAGGTGATTGGAAAGACAGAAAGCGATCGAGAAGAACATCAATGGCCGAAAAATTGCAGCATAGGAAGAGCAGGATGTTTGGAGGAAGCAAAGAGTGAAGGAAGAAGAGGGAAGACTCTGATGGAGATGAGAAGTTAGGAAAGGAGAAGAAGTCTAAACAATAGGGAGAAGTCCGAAACGGTTATGATTGCAGACCCTCCTTGGCCAGTCTCGATTTGCCACATATCCCATCGATCATGCCAATCCTTGATGCCTGACAAAATAATTATGACATCATACATAGAGCTTTGTGCCAGATAGGTTTTCAAAAGGGTACATCCCTTTGGGTCATTCACTTGTTAAGAAGCTTCGACGCCAATTCAAAAAGGGCCAAACCATTTCACTCCTCAAGAGCGGAAAACTGACGAAGGACTTTGGCTATTGCAATTTTCATACTCCATTCAAAATTCGAATTCGGGAGTGGGGGGACAAGTATTAGGGGTAAAATTAGTCCTCGCCGAAGTTCTTAGCAGTCGTCCTCCATCCTGTGAAAATCTATCGATCTTTTTAGCAATAGCTTCTAACTGTGAAACTTGTCAAAAGCATACTAAAGTCCGACCGAATGATTTTGTACCATAAAGAAAAGTACCATTTCATTAACTTTGCTTTTTGAGTTAGGATGAATAACAAGATTCTTAGTATCGAAGCCCCAGCTCGTCCAACCCTGATAGATAATGAATTCTGAGGGTAATTGAATTCTTTTATTACGAATGCCGAACTCCTTTCAATCATGCTTCTTTTGGATGAACTCCTTCCAATCGGTCACAGACTCGCTCAGTCTATGATGTGCCCATTGGCTGAACTAGTCTGAAGGGACCTCATCATCAATGTGAGTTCGGTTTCTTGTCTTGAACACGGAATAGCTATTTTGCAGGCACTGAACCTCAATGCTCTTTTGGTCTACTTCAAGTTGATCCTAAACATCACATGAACTACTTGGAGCATATGGAATGATGTTAATAAAAAGTCTTTAAATCTTGGCACTCACCTGTCTTAGCTCCTAGGCAATCTCAGACCTTCGTCACCCTGACTGAACTCCTCTAGGGAAAGTTGCCCTTGATTAACCGGCTGAACTTCTCAAAGTCATCGAAGAAAGCACTAATAGATTATAATCAGCCCCATCAAGTCTAGTTCATCCTTTGCCACTTAACAATTAATCTTCAAGTTCGATCAGTCTCAAGTTTTTCATCCTAACACACACAAGCCTGTATACGAATGTAGAGGTTCTGCCCAAACTTCTACCATGGATCTCCAACAAATTAGAAAGTCGTGATAAATGATGACCCACTTTCTGCAACAAACTCCACGTGGCCCACATGGTCCACTAGTAGGCAGTTACAGCTGTCACTGTTGATTTGTTTCACACTCCGTCTATATAAAAGATTCTTCAGATACATTTTCTTTTCTAAGCAAAAAAATTTTTTGTCCATATTCTGCTTATTTTCTTCCTGAGTACTCTATTCTTGTTGAAGCGGAGAACTAACTTAATCGTCGGAGGATCCTATTAGAGCCAACTCCGGATAGGACTTTATTTTGTAGGTTTCGTCGGTGGTTCTAACATCTCCAGCTCTAGTAATCTCCGATGTCAGCATCATTTTCCAACCAAACAAGTATAATCAAAGTAAAATACTTCAAAGAAGAAATGAATGTATTCGTCAATTTTTGACAGATGTTGTGTGAAGTTAGTAAGAGACCTTGATAAGGAGACATGCAATGTTTTCAAAGAAAAATGAAAAGAGAAAGGAAATCTTTCTTTCAATATTATTACTTTAATGATTTTCATCTTTAATAATGGATTATATATGAACATATGTATATGTACTTATACAATTTATAAATCCATGATTTTGATGGGAGGATTGCAGTGATAACTTATAGGCATTTACATATTGCAGTTTTAAAACTTAATAGCCACTTGAAGTAGTCAAATAATGTAATTTTATGGTAAATTTGGTATACATTTATTGTGGATCTGTGGACGTGGGGAGGTTCGGATCAGTCTAGAAACACGAAAGAGATCACAGAGAGATACTGTTTGTTTGTTTGTTTGTTCTGATAAGGAGATATTGTTTGTTTATAAGGAAAAAGTATAGGAAGAAAATTTATGTATGGTAGTAATTACTTCTTTAGCTTGGTAAAACTCTTAGCGATATATTTAGAGAAAGAAGTGACTTTCTTTATGTACATATGTAATTATCTATATCAAAGAAAATTCATCAGTAAAATTCCTACTCGATGAAATCCAAAAATATAGGGAGAGCATTTATGATAGGCCATCATGTTAATAAGGGCTGAAAATGGATCTAATAAAAAACTAAATAATAAATAAATGCATACATATAGCACCTATTTTTATTTAGCAAATATGGACAGAGACATCAATCAAGTGCTAGAATTTGCATTGTTTTAAATAAACACAAATAGAATTTGCTATTGATAATATGGACATAAATCAGAATTTACAAACCTTGTGGGTAGAGTATTTTTTCATTAACGTCTCAAATTAATTATTCAAACCTCCACAACATTATTTTATCTTTTTTAAAAAATAAATGCTATATGTAAACAGCAAATGAATAGCCACATCTCATGGGACTCTCTTATTGCATCTTGTAATTCCACTAAGCAATAGTTTATGGATTAAAAGATTGTCTAATAAGGATGTAATCGACCAAATTAAAAATACTATTGCGTGGATAGAAAATTTAAAATGCATAGACTCCTAACAAAAACTCACGGTCTTGCCAATTTAAACCATTTAGTTGCCGGTAGTATACCATACCATATGCCTGAAGAAGAAATACTACTATTATAATGTACTCTATTATGGAGTTTTGAGATTTTCATGATATTAAATAAGGGTAGAAATGAATATATATACAAGTTGAATATCTTGTCTTTTCTTTCTTCCATCAAATATAAATACAAATAGTGGTTGAGTGCTAATTTTTTATCTATATCTAGGTATGCTGAAACATAGAAAAGTATGGAAGCAAATATTATTCAATCCATTTTTACATCTAACAGTTGTGATGCTACCACATGTGATGCATGAAAATGTTCTTTTTTAGAATAAATAGTCAATATTGCTAAACCACAATTTTCAATATTGCTAAACCATATAAAGTGATTCATGTTATGAGATAATTTGACACACTCTTTATAACGAACATAGGCCAAAGACAAGATTCATGCAAGAGTTCTCTTGGATAGAAATATGTCAATGTACATAATTAATCTCAAGCGTAGTCAATGTTTTGAAACCTACCCTAGATGTGGAGCCATTCTGCTCTCTACATGGGGGTCAAATGATTGATCAACCCCAACATCAATCATGGGTCAACCCATTAAATCATAATATCATAAATAAATTAATTAAATAAACTAAAAATAATAAAAATAAAAATTTAAAATAGAAAATTATGAAAAATATGAAGAAAGATGTTAAAATATTAAATAATATTTTTTATATATTATTTATACCATAAATGAGAGATTTTCGACTCTTACAACCTATTCTACAACAAATTAATGTAAAAGGCATATGCATGAGCACCTAATAAGCATATCTTATAAGATTTACATATTACTAATAAAGATGGAAAATATAATTTATAGTTTAACAACTAGAACCATAAATAGATTCCATGATAGCATCCAAATAAAAAAAATTATAATTCTCTAAATAATAGATTGAGTTGAGTGGGACAATAGCAGATCGCCTATGTTGTTAGAAAATCTAGATCTAGGTTGACCATACTTGTGTAGGCTTACAACTTACAAGTCATGACTTGGCCAAGCCTTAAAACATTAGTCATAGTTAGGTAAATTAGAAACGACCAAGGGAGCAATTTTTAGAAACAAAATTTTTGCCTAGTTTAGAAATAGGGTATAAAATTTTATAAAACTTTTTTGTTTATTCTTAGTAGGTATAATTTATCCTAGATATAACTGGGATAAGTTGTAATTTGTTGTCTGCATAAATTTTTTTTTTGTCACCATTTAACAATTGTACAATTTACCATGCTATAGTTATTATTTAAAAAAATATTTTCTTACTTTATTTTTTTGGTAATTAATAGGATTTTTTTGGTCATTTCAAAATGCATGCTGGGATTACACAATTAGGATGCTCAATTTGTGGGAATTTATAGAATTACAAATACTCAATTATCACATTGACCTAACTTTTAGGGATCAGTAGTGTAACCTTTTAAAAGGCTCATTTGGCAGTTATCTCTTGATAATTGCCTTATCGAAGTCTCAATCTTATTTTCAAATGATGCATTGAAAATAGATAGCATCTTTTTAGGAAATGCTAGCAAATGCCCTAAGAGTATCTATTACCCTTAAAAATATATGTTGCCCTATAACCAAATATTGATATAGCACTACTACAAAAATGGTTTATGACAGCACATACTATGGCAGCAGTTTATCCTGTGGTAGCTATTTTCGTTAACCGCTGTGATAGATTGGACTTATGCCAGTAGTTTTTGTAACCGCTATCATAGGTCTGATATATAGCAGCGGCTAACGAAAATCACTATCGTAGGTCGGACCTATAGCAGCGGTAACAAAATATCGCTGTCATAGGTCAATCACTATCATAGGTCGGACCTATAGCAGTGATTACAAAAAATCGCTGCCATAGGTCTGACCTATGGCAGCGATTTCACTAACCACTACTATAGGTCCGACCACTAACCACAGCCATAAGTCGGACCAATAGAAGCGATTAGTAGGAACCACTGCTATAAGCTTATTTATGACAGCAGTTAATTATAACCGCTGCTATATATATTTTTAAATATTATATAATTTTAAAATTTAATGTCCGTCTTCATCGTTCATTATCTAAATAATTATCATTAGAGTATCGCCATAAAGATCATCTCGATTCGATGGCCCTAGCTTCGTTGATCAGAAAAATTCAATTTCGATGATCATGAATGATGATGCGATGATCTGATAGATGAAGATCTTCGATGGATCCAAAAATCTGCAATGATGATCTCGGTGATGTTTGTAGTATACCATCAAAGTTTTACTTTAATCGGATATCGTTATCTCGGTCAATTTAGTATAGGTTAGTTTCGATTGTTAAATGATAAACGAGTGATCAAAAGACCAAACGGTGTTCGATTATGAGATAACTTTTTTTATAAATAATTTTGGCTACTACTTTAATCATTTTTTATGTGGTGATTATAAAATTTAACCATGGATGAAAATGATTTTAAAACGTATATGTCTCCTGATAACCATTCTGAAAATTTCACTGGTTGTTATGCTCGTGCTTTTATAATATCTGCTTAACATGAATAATTTATACGAAAATGATTTGAATTTTACTATCATCGTCATATAAAATATTTAAAATTATAACAAAGATTATTTAACTAAAAAATTATCTCATAATTGAACATCATTTAACCCTTTGATCACTTATTTTTAATTTAACAGTTGAAACTATTCCATACTAAATTGACCATAATAACGATATCCAATTGAAGTAAAACTTTGATAGTATGCTACAAACATTATCAAGATCATTATTGCAGATTTTTTGATCCATCAGAGATCTCCATCTATCAGATCATCACATCATCGCTCATGATCATCGAAATTAATTTTTTTTAATCGATGAAACTAGGGCCATCAGAATGAGGCGACCTTTTGCGACAACACTCTAATGATAATTATTTAGATAATGAATGATGAAGATGGGCATTAAATTTTAAAATTATATAAAATTTAGAGAAAAAATAGAAAAAAATTATTCTCCACAACGAAACACAACAATACCCAGTGTTATAAAAAATCACTCTTAGATTCTACAATAGTGGTTATACAACCGCGGGCCATAGATCTATGCAGCAGTTTTGGATAACCGCTGCCATAGATCTATTGCAGCAGTTCGATAACCACTGCCATAGGTTAGGTTAAAAATTTTTAATTTTTCTGCTTCTCTTCTATGCGCGCTCGATCTCTCTCTCTGTCTCTCCCCCTCTCTTCATCATCGGTGAGGCTTCTTCCCCCCCTGATGGTGCCGCTCTTTCTTCCCCTCCCCTTCCGACCCCCCATCCCCGGCCGCCCTCCCCGCCACCGCCACCCCCCACCCTCTGTCCGACCATCCCTCCTTCCCCCATCCTCTGCCGCCCCTCCCCTGGCCACCTGCCACCCCCATCTAGCCCCCCACACCCCCCAACCGCCCCTCCTTCTCTCCATCTCCGACCACCCCTCCCCATCACCCTGCCACCCCCAGACCCCATCTCCCGACCACCCCTCCCCGCCACTCCACCTGGCCCCTCCACCCCCCACCCTCCCCGGTTGTCCCTCCTTCCCCCATCCTTGGCCGCTCCTCTTCGCCACCCGCCACCCCCCACCCGACCCCCCCACCCCTACCCTCCCTCGATCGCCCTCCTTCCCCCAATCCCCGATCGCCCCTCCCCATCACCTTGCCACCTCCAGCCCCCCCATTTTTGGCCGCCCCTCCTGGCACCCCCCACCCTGCCCTAGTTCGCCCCTCCTTCCCCCCATCCCTGCCATCCCTCCCCCCCACCCCGCCACCCCACCCGACCCTCCCACCCCCCACACTCCCTCTTTCGATCGTCGCCCCTCCCATAACTATGCCTTCCGAGCCTCCTCATCACTGTACCCCCCCCCTGATCCCCCATCCCCGACCACCCCTACTCTCTCTCTTTTCTTTTTCTCTCTCTTTTCTATCTCACTATCTTGCTTTTATTTCATAAGTTAACTTTAGTGCCGTCATCCTCCTCTAGCATCATCGCTGGCGACCCTCGGAGATTTTAGTGCGATCCACTCTCTTTAGCAAAAGGTATATATATTTTTTAATTTTATAGTATTATTTATTAATCATATATATTTATAATAATTTATAAAATATTTATAATAAATATTATAAATATTTATTATAAATATTATAAATATTTATTATAAATATTATAATTATCTGTATGCCATAGTTTTTGGGCCATGCCGTGGTGGTAGCCTTGAGCTGTGCCATGTCGGTGGCTGCGAACTAGATCTGTTAACGAATTGGGTTTGGATCAAAATCTGGATATTCAAATCTGGATCTAATTTTAATTACTGGTACTGAATTCGAATTCGAATATCTGATGGATTTGTATTTGAAGTATCAGATCCAAACCCTAATGGATCCCGGAAGGTCAGACCCAATTTCTAGAGCCAAAACTAAGAAACGAAGAGACTGAGAGGAAGACCAACAGATTGAGAGAGGGAGGGCTGGTCACTCACTAGCCGCCAGCAAGGAAGATCGAGAGTGGGAGGGAGGGGGTCCGGCCTCACCACCGTTGCCGACGAGGGAGATCGAGAGAGGGAGAGAGGAAAGGAAGGGATCCAGCCTCACCGCCATCAATGGAGGGAGGGTGTTCGGGCCTCGTCGATGAGGAAGATCGAGAGAGGAGAGTGGGAGATCAAGAGAGAGAGAGAGGGAGGGAGAGGGTCCGGCCTCGTTGGCATCACTGGGAGGGATGGGGTCCGGCCTTGCTGGCATGGGAGATCGAGGGAGATTGAGAGAGTGAGAGAGGGAGGGATGGGATCCGACCTCATCGATGAGGGAGATCGAGAGAGGGAGAGAGGTAGATCGAGAGATGAGAAAGCTGGAAGGGAGGGGTTTGGCCTCGCCGCCATCGTCGATGAGAGAGATCGAGAGAGGGAGAGAGGGAGTGATCGAGGGGATGGCATGCAGTCAAGTTGGCTCGGGCCGTGATCGAGTCGGCTAGGGGAGGACTCGAGTCGGATGTCTCAGGCACAGAGTCGGCTCGGCTTCTAAGCGAATAGAATTTGATATGTCTTTCAAAGGTTCCAACTTTAAGCCCTAAGGTGCCACCATCATCCACTTTATTCTTCTTTCAGATTTTTGGATTAACACCAAAGTTCGTGCAAGAAATTGGATCTACGATTGTTGCACATCCTTAATTATTTATGAATGTAATTCATGTTGTAGAATTTATTGCATAACATTTTTTGGATGTTTATATCTTATTGGTTTTGTTTATTGCATTGCATAATGATAGACTCATCAATTGATTAGTGCACATATTAGAGACTATTTATTGATGCTATACTAATATTATTGTTCAACATATTATATTGATTAATGTTCATTAACATTGCAGGTCATGATGGCACCGAAATGCCATCTAGCTTTCACCCTTGCCCCTTGATCGGTTACATGCAGTTCAGCATCCGAGGAGCAGTCGGAGCATACTCCATCCACCTCGGCATCAACTGCTCAGAAACCTCCACCGTCGGCATCTACTCTACTGATGACATCTACTCCACCGACGGCATCTACTCAACTGATAGTTGAGCCTCTACCGTCGCCCATATCTGAGACACATGCTACTACGCAGGCATTTGAGTGTATGTTTTTATTATATTAGTATAACTTTATTTTTTATATAGTATTTGTATACTTATATATTTGCATAACGTATTTGCATTGTAGGTGTATCATCTAGCTGGATATTTTATGGTCCCACGTGTATGGCATACGTGTGGAACCGCCAGCATCAGGTGATGGTTTATTACAATGCGAAGGAAAGGCTGGTAGGAGAGATTGCATGGGAGATGCATTCCTTTTTTGGAGTGCTTGTGAGGCGATCAGACATCATTCCCATAGAGCCCAAAGACTGGTGTTTGATGGATGCTACCGTCAGAAACTGGGTATGGAAGGAGATATAGGTAATTATGTGTATCTTAGTTATATTTATGCATTTTATATGTTTACACTATATATATTTGATTAGAATAATTTTGTAACTGATTTTTGATAATTTTGTGTAGAGAAGGTACAACTTCTCTGATCACAAGAGGGCTCGAGATGTCCGACCGAAAAAGATCGGAGAGTTATACCAGGATTATAAGATCAAGCTCCATAGAGGATGGCTCGAGAACTGATGAGACACTCTAAAGGAGCTAGTTTTTTGGATACAGGACTGTCCTCCGAGTTAGTGGGAGAGGATAGTTAGATACTAGAGGAGCCTGAAGTTCGAGATAAACTTTCTAACTTTTAAATTTTTTAATATGCTTAAAATTTTATTTAAATATTTTTTAAATATTTATTATTTATTTGAATACTTGTTAGGCTACCTTCCATTAGAACTAGGAGAATCGTGCAGTCCAGGAGTATACGCATACTCTAGGTCGTAAGTCTATGGCCAGTCTTATGCATAGAGAGATAATTAATTTTAAATCTTACTAGATAAATTAAATTCATATTTTTTATTATCTTTCTGATAAATTTATTCTTTGTTATAGCTGATGAGAGATGGAGTGATGCCTAGCCATAGCGAGATCTTTCGATCCAACCACACGGACAAAATGGATAGATCGATGAATGCTGCGATCGAATGTATTTTTGTAAGTATTAAATATATTAGTATATATGATTAGTATTATAGCATTTTTTATAAAATTTTATTTTAATTTATAATTATAGGATCAGTTAGATGCGCTCTTGAGTGAGGGCCTGGATACCTCTAGGCCCCATGACCATCTGTCTCAGATTTTAAGGCCCGAGCACTTTGGGAGGATCCGATGCAGGCCCGAACATACGTCGATGAGCTACTGATCCGAGGTGAGCATCTCCTTATAGACTTTTGGTATCGTCAGTCGAGAGAAGCTTGAGGAGGCATTGGCATGGGTAGATCATGCTGCGATATGGATAGATCGAGCTGAGGAGCGCGGATCTCATCTGAAGGGCATCGTGAGAGATATGATGTCGACACTCAGTGCATATTTTAGAGTCACGGGCTTTAAGAATATGTTGGCCTGCATTCCAGCTCCAGCTTCAACTCCGGCTCTAGCTCTGGCTCCAGCTTCAGCTTTCGATGACGACGACGATGATGTAGATTTAGTGAACTTTTGATGCATTTTATTTTTTTAAAAAATATTATAATAAATTTTATTCAATAATAAAATTTTAGCATTTTAGAATAATTTTTATGTTTATTATATTTTCTTATATTATATATCTATATTTATCAGATAAAATATATAAAAAAATAAAAATTTTAATTTTTTAATTATTCAAAATCTATGGTAGTAATTTTATAACCGCTATCATATCTATGCCAATCGCTGTCATAAGTTCTGATGCAAACGGTATCAACCACTGTATTAGACCTATGGCAGCGGTTAAAAAATCATTGCTATAGATTATCTATAGCAGCGGTTATGTAATCACTGCTATAGATAACTTATGGCAACGATTACATAACTGTTGCTATAGATTGATCTATTACAGTGATTTATAAACTACTGCAATAGACTATCTATGGCAGCAGTTCAAACAACCACTGCAACAACCACTGCCATAAAGCTACGATGATGGCTGCAGTAGCAGTAATTAAATAACCACTGTCATAGCCTATGGCAGTGATTTTTTGGGCTACGGTAGCGGTTACGAATCACTGCCATAGTTCTTTTTTTGTGGTTGTGTAGTGTCTAATGATTTGAGTTTTGTAATTGAAAATAAATCTATGGGATTAAGACAAAATAGCAACAAAGTGGAATCAAGATTTTGAATAAAGGATATGATTAAAATAATGAATAAAATAAAATAAATAAACTAGAAAATAGGATCCACTAAAAAATATAACTAAAAACTCAAAATAGGAATGAAAGTTATGCTTTTGATTACTACAAAATTCAAGGTAAATTATGTTTTGGTCCCTAAACTTTAGGCCGGTGTTACCCAGAAGCAATAACCCAAGAGTTGGGAGTGAATTTAGTTTTCAAGAATTTTAGCAATTAAAATAAGAATGTGCACTAATTCTTGCATTACTACATGATGGTTTGATGATTACACTATAAAGCAATAGAAATGAAAGGAAGGAAGACAAGCAATAAAGGAAGTTAATATACAATCACCAACACACAAATTTTATAGTGGTTTAGTGCAACGCTCAGCATCTACATCCACTCCTAAAGCCTCCTAACTTTGGAATTCTACTATAATCATCAAGATTATAGTTTGATTATTTTGACCGAGATCATAATTAATCCAATTGGTTTTATACCAATCAAAACCTTCTCAACTAAGTTCTTCCTCGACTTAATTAAATACAATCATCCAATCATGAGCTTGGATCAGTCTAAATTCCTAAGTTTCTTTTCTCAAAACATTTGTGATAATACAAAGAGTACAAAGATGACAATTTAAAGCTCAAGAAATAAAAACTCTCTATAGCTCAAGGAAGTCAATGAAGATGTCACATGAATGCAATGACTTTCTCCTTGAATGCTTGAGAGAAACTTGATTAAATGATTGAAGAAGATGCTTTAGTCGCCAAGTTACACAACTAATTCCCTCAAGCTTGAATTGAATGAAAGATGGTTGACTTGAGTGCTCTATTAAATTTCTTTATTCCTTTTTGGCATTTAGTTCTTTCTTCTTTTTCTTTTTTTCAAAAATTATTATTTTTACAATTAAATTCTCCTCTTAAATACCACCAAAAATGACTAAAATGGTCAAAATAGCCATTGGAGGACTTAAAATAGATGTTGGAGCCTTTTCTAGTGGTTGGAGAAGTTCTGCAAAACTAGTCATTAAGCAATTAGATGCAGAGGAGTTGATTCTAGATCTTTAGAGATCGACTTAGCTTCTTCAGGGGATGACTCATAATCCATAGTGTCTCAAAGTAGCTATCTATTTTTTTGATTATGGTTATTTTGGGGTTGACTCATGAAATACTAGGATTGACTTAAGGACTAATTAAATTTTGCTTCTCTCTATTTATTTTTGAGACCATTCTGAGGTTGACTCTTATTTTATTCGGATGGACTCGAGTTTCAACTAAAGTAGACTTAAGATATGCTGGTCGAGTTTAGATCATTTTTCACTACTCTATATCTATCCCCTGAGACCATTCTAAGGTTGAGTCTTGTTCTACTGAGGTCGACTCGAGTTCCATAGGAGTTGACTCGAGATATACTAGAGTCAATTTTTGAATTATGTAGATCTTATTTTGGGCATATTAGAATTGGCTCAAATATATCGAGGTCAATTCTTCTCTTCATCCTTAAGCATCTTGGGAAAATTCTTCTTTGACTTATTTCGAAAGGGCATTTTCTTGATTATTTTGTACAACCTATGAGCATCAAGAAATTCCCTATAAGTACACTCTCAAAATTGCATTAGTATCAAATGTACTCAAGTGTTTTGGCATTATCAAAATTAATAATTGGGTTAACAGTCAAATTTTTAACATATTCTTGAAATTATAAAGCTTAAATTTGATCCCTCTATTTTCTTAACTATTTTAGTATGGTTCTTCTCTCAGATTGTAGCCACTTTCTCCATCGAAAGTTCTAGTTGATATTAACCATTAGGTTTGTGGCTGATTTTGTGACAAATTATGATAACATAGTATATGGATGATGATATGGTATTACAAATATTTTTTTTAATTTTAGTGATTGGCATATAGGTGATGATTTGGCATACATATGAGTAATGATGTAGTGCATGCTTAGTAATATTCTACTAAAAAGTGTTCAGTTATTGAATACCATATCATCATCCATATATCACATCATCAAAATAAAAAAATTATTTATTATACCACATCATCATTCATGTACCATGTCATCAAAATAAAAAAATTATTTATTATACCACATCATCATTCATGTACCATGTCAATATTGATGACGTATGTAATTGGCCATGTAAGCATCGGTTATTACCAATTGGTACTTTGAGTGACAAAAAGTGGTCAGAATTTGGGAGAAGGATCATATTAAAACAGTTAAGAAAAAAGTGTATCTTACTTAAATATATAGGATCAAAAACATAATTTATCCTAAAATTTAAAAGCAAGATAAAAATTTAATATGAATTATCAAAAATTCATTAGCATAAAATATTTAACATAATATTACATGCTAGAAAATAAAAAACAACATAGTTATGAAAGCAAAAGTATATGACCAAAAAAAAAAAACAAAAAACCACAAGATAATTCAATCATGTTAATATTTAAAAAGGATTTAATTAGTTTAGTAAAATGTTCTTATAGAAAAAAAGAAAAACTAAAACATATATTTTTTTAAAAATTATTAGAAATAAAATGATAAACTATAGAAATTAATAGATATCTTTGCTAGAATAAGACTATTCTTATTGTGATGCTTCATCTTCCTTAATAATGGTTCCTATTAGGGAACTAATATAAATTTTTAAGGAAGGGTGGTGATGGAGGATCATCTAATAAGAAATATAGGCATAGTTCTATTGGCATAAATATAAAAGTTAGAAATTTTATTTTATTTGAGAATTATAGAATTTTATTTTTATCTAGACTCTAGGACTAGAATTTTCTGAAGACTTCAATATTTTATTTATATGTGGATTTTTATTAGGATTTTTGGTTAATTATCTATATAAATGCATACTGTATTAAGTAAGAAGATAATTTGTATTATAGAGATTTAAGAATATAGAATAATAAGAGTTGCCCTCTATCTCTGCCATCTTCTCCTCTTTCTTCTCTTTTTCTCATCCTCTTCTTTTCTATCCTTCTTCTTCTACCACTACTTTGTATCAATTTGGTACCAAAGCCTTGCACCAGATGGCTATAGGTAGAGAAAATCTTATCAGGATTCGGATAGAAAGGAAATGTAAAGTTATAGAGATAAAATGGAAAAGAAAGACCAAGGTTATTAGGGGAATGGATATTGGCAAAAGCAACCATAATGTAAAAAGGAGATTTGGCAAAGGGTGCAGGTTCAAGAAACAAATTTG
The DNA here is from genome assembly GCA_006176705.1 of Cocos nucifera. Lineage (NCBI taxonomy): Eukaryota > Viridiplantae > Streptophyta > Magnoliopsida > Arecales > Arecaceae > Cocos > Cocos nucifera. The sequence continues at coordinate 245,980 of QRFJ01000195.1, forward strand.
CCACATTTAATAATTATGGGAATTTATACTCAAGTTGTAATGAATTTGCACCCAAACAAGGCAACAAATCCTCAACAATCCAACTTGCTAGAAATTCCTAGAAATTGTGTATGTAGTAGCATATGATAGGTTTAATATAAATTTTATTGATATTATCTCTCCTCTTAAACATAATTAACTGGTGTATTGGTTGCGGCTAGGGTTTTTGTCTCAATCATTATCTCAATCGAGATATCGGTCTATATCAACATCAAGCTTGTATCAATGTGTGATGACTTATATATTAGCAATAAATATTTCTACTGATACAAATCAATATAATTTGATATATTGATTGATATGATATCTAAATATGAATCAAGAGTTTCTTATTTTGTTTCCCTAATACCTTTTCCTCTGATTTTTCTGGCTGTTGCATTCTTTACTTGGACTAATGATCTTTTGTACTTATTTTTTGGGCTTTCAGACTATTTGTATGGCTTTAATTTCTTCCCCTTCTTTTCTTACTAACAACTGCTTTCAAACTAGACTAGTTGGACTAATATAGACAAAATGGCTTTTCATCTGTAGCTTTTTTGAATACATAATGGAGATAATCTGATAGGTTAATTTTATTTGGTGGAGGGAAAGGCTTCCTTGATAGAAGGTTAATAGTCAAGCGTGCAACTGCAAGTTCAGCTTTAGTGTCCTCAAATCAAGCATTAAAATAGAAATAAATCTATTTTTACCATAATAACCAAGATCTCAAAATCTCAATTGTTATAACACTGGTTGAGATTATTGAGATCTTGGGACCTTCCTATTTGATTTGGGCTTCCAATCTTGTCCAAGATAAATAAATCGATGATTATAGGATTTTCTTACAACAGGTTATAAAAAATTGCATGTGGATAATAAGGCAACAAATCTTTTATAAATTATAAACCAAGTCTGTAGGTAATACATACAACCTAGGTATATATTGTAGGCACTGTTGGATCATCTCCTTGATCAACTCCTTTGCTCAAGTTAATAGATTCACACATTCAATGATGATTTTTAGCCTTGGATCTAAACTTCACCTTTAGGTAAAATGGCTCTATCTCCATATTAATTCTACTCACCACCAGAAACTACATCCCTAAACCATTAAATTTGGGTCATAAATAAGGCTAGTTGATAGTATTATGTAGTTTTGATTTCTAAGTACACCCAACCTTGAGACTATAAATTGTGATTCATTAATCCAGCAAAGCCATGTGATTTGAAGTCGAAAACAACCCTTAGATCTGTATCCTTCATTTTAGACTAACTTTTGCTTTGAAAGTTAGGGTCACCTAATAAAAACATACATCAATGCCCTTACCTATGTCAATGTTACTAGTTAAACACCATATTCTTCTTGAATAACCACTCCTAGAACCTATTCCTACCTCCTAACACTCTTTCCTGCCTCAATTCAATCAACTTCTTTGACACATTAAAGACCCTTTGGAGCTTAATTGAGCCTACAGAACCCTAATTGACCACCTCTTTGACCAAATTTGACCATTATTAACTTACGCTTTGATGACAGCTAAAATAGCCCCAAATATGCACTATAGGAGTTTAATCCAAACCTACTCACAAAAGTTTTGTTCTATTCGAATTATCCTACACCCTGAAATTGTTCTATGAAATTTAACTAGTTGTAAAATTATTGCAAACCTGTGTTTATAATAGCGTCACACCTTGTCCAAATTAAAACTTGCTTAGCAAACTCCACCCATTTTCTTGAGGAAAGAATTACCTATGCTGGGGTGTTCCACGTGTCCACTGATTATATCATTATGAGCCATAGGATTTGACTGTGCATTCTCCTAATAAATATTGAACATTTCGGATGTCTTTCTCCACCACATTATGGATTATTCAATTGAAAGACACTATATATTGTCACTACAATAGAACTATTTTTTTATGATGCAAAAAATTCATCGTAAATAATTAATTTTCATTGCTAATAATTATTAATAATAAAAATTACGTCACTAATTCTTCATCATAAAAAATGGGATCGTAGATAATAATTAGCAATGAAAATCTAATTTTCGTCGCTAATAAACTTTTTTTACGATAAAAAATTTTCATTGAAAGTTTTTATTTATTTATTAAATTATCTACGATGAAAATAAAAAATAAAAATTTTTCATCATAAATTATTTTTTTCTCAACAAAAAATATTTCATTGTAAATAAAAATTATTTACATTGGAAAATAATTCATCACGAATAATGATTATTTGCGATGAAATTTTTTCATCACAAATAATTATTATTTGCGATGAAATTTTTTCATCACAAATAATGAAAATTTTTCATCACAAATAATGATGATTTGTGATGAAATTTTTCAATCTCAAATAATATTTAATTTACAATAAAACTTTTCCATCATAAATAATATTTTATTTGTGATGGATTTTTTTCATTATAAATAATATTTTATTTATGATGAATTTTTCAATCATAAATAATTTTGTATTTATGATGGATTTTTTCTATCATAAATAATCTTTTTATGATGAAAAAATTTTCATCACAAATAATTCCATCATAAATTAATTTTTTAAATTTTTTTTTCATCATAAATTATTTTTTTTAAAAAAATAATAAATAAATATATTTTATAATTTATATTTTTAATATTAATATATATAATTTATAAAATTAAAATAAAAAAATTAAAAATAAATTTTATCATTTCATCCATAAATAAATTTCATCATTTCATCATATAAAAATATAATTATAGAAAGTATTTTTTTATAAATATAAAATATCCAAAATAAAAATAAAAATATACAAAATCAGGTTGCTGGCCATCAACCATCGGTAGTATATGGAGAAGGAGAACAGGCCGAAGAAAAAGAGCACTCATAGGAGCTCGGACTAGCCTGCTGCTACCTCATCAGCTGCGTTATCTACTTCATCTATGCCATCTGCTCCATCATCTACGTCTGGATTAGCTGGTACTCATTGACGCATGCAGTTAACTCAATAGCTCGCTGTCGATCCTTAGCAGCCTATTTCTATATCTCTGCCAACCAGACATCACAAGCATCATGGATCTCAGCCCTGGACGAACGTGAAGATGTAGAAGCTCTGACCCCATGCCCTAGACTCTTGACATAATAGGATCTCATACCAAGCACCTGATCATAGATCTCATCATCTGTGGGTGCGATCAAGCCTTCTAGGGTAGGCTGGGATCTAATATCTATCATACGATCCTGAAAATTAAATTTATAGATATTCTAAGTTTATACTGAAAATCAAAATATTAATAAAAAAATAGTTAAAAAAACTTACATAAAGCTCCTAGCTCCCGGTTGTTTAGTGAAGGAGAAACTACTTTTCCTACCACAAGATCGTTTAGATCTGAAAAAATATTTTAATATTTTTTTTAAAAAAATTAATTTGATTTGAGACATGTCAGATCTAATCCAATAGATCTGATATTTAATTTCATATCTTGTTTGGATAATCTGATTATCCTGTCGATGATCTAGATATTTTTGAGGTTCTAGATCTTAGCCACGTAAGCACCTGACCTCTATCGGTATCCACTCGGACTGGATCTAAAGGTCTTCTCCTTCTAAATTATGACTCCAGAGATTAGATCTGGATTTGATCTAAAAAACTGTCAAAAGAGTCTTCAAAGGCAACATGTTCATCTCTCAAGCGAAAGCTATCTTCTTCCTGATCTATGCGCCAAATCTCCTTGGAACTTTATTGGAATTGTGCCCAACTCCTTGGCATGGAGAAGGGAGAGAGAGGATTAGAGGGAGGTATGATAGAGAGTAGGACAGCCTTGCAGCATGATAGATGGGCATAGGCATAAAACCCTAGGTGCAAACAGGGTTTAAATAGATCCTGCTGCGCTATACAGTGCCACTCAGGTTCAACCAATCACATTGCTCGGATTAATCAGATCTAAATCTGATTGATGGAGTGATGTCACCTGATCCAATCAAGTTAGAGATCCCTCAAACTCTTCGTAGGTGGTGCCATAGATAGATAGATAGGCCCAAACTCTTTGAAGCTTAAGAGTTCATCTCCATCAAACAATCCATGGAGTCCCATCTATATGGGACTTCCTTTTCTCCATGTGCACACGCCAACTAGGGGCATGCACACATTCTTGTGCATGAAATCCAAGGGGGCATGCACCCCAAGGAGATGCCCAAAGGGGGGGCATACCCCTGCCTCTTTCTTTCCTGCATTGACACATCTCATGTCTCGGCAATGATAGGAACTAGTAGGTGGTGACAGGAATTAGCAGGTATTGTCTTATTTCCATCTGATGGATTAAGACATCCCTTTTTCGATCTGGACAAGCTCCAATCAGATAAAGACAAACTCGTATAGGGTTCTCTAGTGAGCCTAAATCAATTTGGCTCAACCGAGACGAACTAGAAAGACTATAGAAGGAGAAAGTTAGGTTCAATCGTGTGCTAGCATGATTTTCTTGAACCTAATTGGATCTAATCTAAATCAATCAAACTGGGTTAGCTCGATTGATCACTTATAGACCCAAATCCTTATTTGTGTGATCTAGTTAGATTCAGTTTCATATGGTAATGAGATATGTCGTGATCTCCATTATCGATATCATTGAAACACATTTTGATGGATCAAAATTTTTTTGATTCTTATAATTAGAATGATCGATCATCAAGATTATTTTAATTACTTCCAAAATCTACCAATGACACCTAGTAGTATATGGTGGCAAGCTATTAGAACTGAAAGCAAACCTCTTAGTGTAGCTACCTATATGATTGGGTTCTTCTATCTTAAGCCCTGATAGGATTAAGGTTAAGGTGAACTCATCAAATCTAATATCCATCGTATGAATTAATCATTCAATTTGAGTCTGATATGAAATCCTAATAGAAACTCTTTCTATCATCTTCACACTGCCATGGCCATGAGCTTATGGACTCAATCTTATGATCATCATAGGGCTTCTCCTCATCTACCGAGGTAGATAGATCTCTTATTAGTGTAATCCAATTCCTACAATGAATATGCTATAGCCAACATATACCTCAGAGTTTTGAATGGCTAGGAGATCGAGTTATGGTGTAGTCAAACTATAACATCCTTAAGGTGAATTGTTGATGCATCTCAGGTCAAAAAATTAGACACACCACTGCAGCATCGAGCCAGTCATCGACGAGAAGGTAGACTCCCTTATGACTGCTCAAAGTGGTCACGCTCAATGCCCTCATTCTCTAACCAGTACCTATACTCTCGCTTTGGTGTCTCCACATCATAGACTCAAGACTTATCTATCTTAAAAAAATGATCGTACACCAACCTTCTAGATCAATCACTATCCTCGTGATGATCCTACGGTCGGGAGTAGTTTATGAGTTAATTATAAAAATTCATGTCTCAAATTTTCAACACTTGAAAATATGAATTATCATTACCATTAACCCAAAGGATATATCACAGACACTTTAAATATACACTATGATAGAAAATAATTTTTTTATTAATTTATAATCATTATAAAATTATTCCTAGAAGTGTATTACAAGTGTTAGCCAATCTGACTTATAGGACACACATCTAACAAACTCTCACTTGACCTAAAGCCAATTGGCTATAAATCTAAGTTTCATCTTCTTAAGGTGGGCTTCGATCTTCTGCTATCCCAATGGCTTCATGAGTGGATTAGCCGCATTATCTACGATGTCGACTTTCTTGACCTCGATGTATCTCTTCTTGAGGTAATCGTGGATTGAATGGAATTGCCGCTTGATGTGCTAAGATTTTTGATGAGACTTCAGTTTCTTAGCAAGGGTTATGGCACTATTGTTGTCATAGTATAGAGAGATGGCATTTGATGGCATCACTCCAAGCTCTGTGGTGAACTTCTTATACTAAAATATCTTTTTCATAGCTTCTAATGTAGCAATGTATTATGCTTCCATAGTAGAGTTTGGTATCATCGTCTGTTTGGAACTCTTCCAGCTAATAGCATCATTATTACATATAAACAAATTTTCAGATGTCGACTTTCGATCTTTTATGTCGAACATAAAGTTTGAGTCTGTAAATCCCTAGATCTGGAATTCTCCATTATCAAAAACTAGAAATATATCCTTAGTCCTTCTCAAGTACTTAAGGATACATTTCATAAAAGTCCAATGCTCTTTCCTAGATTCGACTGATACCTACTCATGACACTCATAGCATGGGCAATATTAGGTCATGTATATAGCAAGACATACATGAGGCTCCCTATTGCCAAAGTTTAAGAGATCTTGCTCATGCATTCAATCTCCTTAAGTGTGCTAGGATATATTTTCTTGGAGAGATAAATGCCATGTCTAAAAGTTAATAGACCCTTTTTGGAGTTTTCTATGCTAAACCTCTTTAGCACCTTCTCTATGTATATTTTCTATGAAAGTCTTGGCATCCTATTTGATCTATCTCTATAGACCTTAATTTGTAGAATAAAAGATACTTCTCCTAGATTTTTTATAGAGATTTCTTTGACAACCACATTTTGACCATGGTTAACATGAAAATATCATTCTCAATTAGGAGGATGTCATCCACGTACAATACGAGAAAGACAACAATGCTCCCACTGATCATTTTGAAAATACACAGCTCCCCATTTTTAATAAAATCAAATAATTTGATTATATCATTGAAATGAGCATTTCAGCTTTGAGATGCTTGCTTAAGTCCATATATAGACCTTTGCAGCTTGCATACCTTGTGATCACTATCATTGGATGTGAAACCAAGTGGCTGTTTCATATAGATATCTTTCTTAAGATATCCATTTAAGAACATTGTTTTCACGTCCATCTATCATATTTCATCATCAAAATAGGCTGCAACAGCAAGTAATATGCGGATGGATTTAAGCATGGCCACTGATGAAAAGGTATCCTGATAGTCAATGCCTTCACGTTGACTATACTCTTTCGCTACGTGCCTTACTTTGAATGTCTCTACATTTTTATCAGTACCTATCTTTCTCTTGAATATCTATTTACATCCAATAGGTACTATACCTTTAAATGAATTTACTAAGGTCTACACTTGGTTCGAGCGCATTGAGTCAATCTTTGACTTCATTGCTTCTAACTATTTCTTGGAGTCGATATCTGATATCACCTTATCATAGATCTTGGGATCATCATCATGAACCCCATTTTTCATGAGAAATATTTCTTCAACATCCTCTGAAATAACACCTAAGTACCTTTCAGGAGGATGAAAAATCCTAGTTGATTTTCGAGGTGGAGGAGGTAGTGTTTGGACTGACTTAATCTGATTGAGTTTCATAGGTTCCTTAGCTCGTTGCTACTTGTGAAGACCTTTCTCATCTAAGCCTTATCTATCTCCCGATGCCACCATCTTGAATAAATTATTTTTCAAAAAAAATAGCATGTCAACTCACAATCACATTATGGTCTTTTGAAAGATAGAAATAATATCCTAACGACTCTTTAGGATATCCAATAAATTGAGCTCTAAAGGATCTAAATTCTAACTTGTCCGCCCACTGTCTTTTGACATGAGCCGAACAATCCCAAATTCTAAGATGGCTTAGACTTGATTTCTTACCATGCCTTATCTCATACGGTATTGTAGGAATGATTTTAGAAAGAACCCTATTCAGTAAATCTATTGCAATCATAAGACTATGTTCCCAAAGAAATTTAGAAAGTCTATAAAGCTCATCATGGATCAGACCATATCTAATAGGATCTGATTTCTTTATTCAAAAATCTCATTGAGTTGAGGCATTTTAGGTGGAGTCCATTATGACACTATGCCATTATATTTGAGATAGTTTAGAAATTTTTGACTAAGGTATTCTTCTCCTCGATCTAATCGAAGAACCTTAATGGGTTTTTCTATTTATTTTTCTACTTCGAGTCTAAATTTTTTGAACTTTTTAAAGGCTTCAGACTTATGTCGCATCAAATACACATACCCATATCGAGATAAATCATCGATAAAGGTGATGAAATAGATATAATTATCTCTGACTGGCATATCAAATAGACTGCACATATCTATGTATATCAAGGCAAGCAGGTCTATGGCCCTTTCTCCATGTCCTACAAAAGAGAGCTTGATAATTTTGCCATGAAGGCATGAATCATAAATCGGATATGATTTAGAAGTCAATGAACTTAATAGTTTGGATTTCTCCAATTTGTTGATCCTATCTTTCACTATATGACCTGGATTAAGGTGCCAAAGATACCTATTGTTTAGACTATTCCTACATTGTTTTGATCCTATGGCATTCATGTTTTGCTCGATATTGAAAATAGAAACATCAATATGTAACTGATAGAGACCATTTATAAGAAAACCACTTGTAATTTTATTTCTTTCAAAAAGAATATTACAATGGTCTTTAAGAAAATTAATTACATAGCCTTTCCGTGTTAAACATGAAATAAAAATTAAATTCCTACTTGCTGTAGGTACATAAAAATAGTTCCTAAGTACTAAATCTAATTCTGATGGTAGTCAAAGAGGGTAGGTTCCCACGGCCACAGTAGTAATTTTTGCTCTATTCCCAACATGCAGGATTATCTCACCATCCCTCAGCCTCCTGCTCTCCTTAAGATCCTATATAGAAGTGCACAAGTGAGCACTCGAACCAAAGTCAGGCACCTAACTGGATGTAGAAGAAAGCATAAGGTTAGATTTTATAATGAGCATACCTCCAGAAGGATCTGCCTCCTTGTTCTTCAGGCTAGCTAGGTATGAAAGGTAGTTTTGCTTACAATGGCCATCGGTGTTGCAATAGAAATATTTTTCTTTGTCCATGGACTTCTTCTTTGGCTCTTCCTTCTTCTTCTTTCTACCTTTAGTCCTCTACTTCTTTGCAGACTTCTTCTTCTTTTTAAAAGATTTTCTCTTGAAAGAAGTCCACTCCACAGCAAGCACTGAGCCCTTTGAACCTTTAAAAGAGAGCTCAGTAGTAACCAGCATGTTCATCAATTCGGCCAAGAGTAATATTTGTAAGCTTTATGCATATGGTAAAGTTCATGATGAACTATCCCATATGCATCAGTCAAGGATTGTAAGATCACATCAATTTGTAAGTTCCTGTCTAGCTTGACACTGAGCTTCTTAAGCTCTTCTAAATCTTTGATCATCATCAGATAATGATCTTGGACCGACTGTCTATCATGCATTTAAGCCTTAAAAAGTCTTCTAGTGACTTGATACTTGGTTGCATGACTCTCCTCACCAAACAACTCTTGTAGGTGAGCTAACATTTGGCGAGCAGTCTTGATGTCCTCATGTTAGTGCTGAAGCTCATCAGACATCGAGCCCAATATGTAGTACTTTGCTTTATTATCTTCATCCGTCTATTTTTTTAGAGATGCTCTCTGTTAAATGGATGGACGGGCTAGTAAGATGGGAAGATCTTGGTCCAATACATGAGTCAGCTTTTTGAAATCCAAAATAATTTTATAGTTCCAGAGCTAATTCTTGTAATTGGGTTCAGTCTGTCTATGGATGTCTAGGATATGGGCTAATGGGTTGGACGCAGATATTTTTTGGTAGAGAGTCAAAATTTTTAGTTAGATTTTATAATTAGACTTGATTAATTTATTTAAAAATTTTATTTTTAAATAAATTAGGCTTCTACTATTTTCTTAGATTTCTATACTTTCTTGATAGAGATGTAAAAATCTCCATGATCATTTGATTTCTAATGGATGGTGCGGTTCCACCAACTGGCTCATCACCTCACCTAATAGTTATTGGTGATAGATCAACCGATGAGTGGATAACTCTTGTCAAATGATTCTTTATTCATAGTGCATCCAAATCTGATCTCTAATTCATAAAGCTCATCGTGCCTGAAATATTGCTCCACTTCTTAGTTAAGTCAGACCCACCATTTGCATAGATTGGATTCATGATTGGGTCCCTCATCGTATCCAAAATATTGAGCTCAACCCATCCTTCAATCCATAGCATCCAATACCTAATAGATATGATTGCATCTTCGCGGTGTAATTGAACTACTATAACCAGCCGAGAACAATCAACCCCGAAAAGAATCCGCACATCTACAATGGTGGAAGATCTATGACTTAATATTTTCTTAGCAAGATTTGATTTAGGTCTCTTTAAACTTAACTTGACTTAGTTATAACAGTTATGACTAACCTAATGGCATGGGTTAGCTCGAATTGTTAGCCATCTCTAATCAGAACTGGATCGACACAAATGGCTAGATAAGTGAGATCGGTAGAAGGGATATGTCATTAACTCGATAAAAATGCATTCAGATCGAGTAGCTCCCAATTAAAAATCAGTCGATCATATCTGCCAAATTTACATTAGACACTAAATTATCGAACCAGAACCAATTAGGTTACCCTGCAATCTAGGCTCGAACCATAGAGTCAAATTAGGCCTTGACTTGGTCAACCATATGTGAATGTGAGTCAATCTTGATCCAAACTTAATCCTATTAGGCTAGTCAATTCTAAGCACTCTTGATCCCACCTAACCAATTCTTGATTTAGTTTGATCAAACACTAGACCTAATTGAGATACCCAAGCCTAAACACAAATTTATGAAGGTGTCTTAGATCTAAAAATTTTTAATTTTTAGATCTAATTTATTTCATAATCTTAATTCTTAATTAAGTTTGGATTCAAAAATAGAAATATGCAAAAATAATTCTAGGATTTTAGGATATAGGGTTTTGCAGAAAAATAATTTTTAGATTTTGAATTAAGGCCCAACGTGCAGCACCCCTACACGCCATAAGAACATTCCATTGAATGGAAAGAGAGGATCTTTAAATCCTTCTTACTCTTATGTCTAGATGACTAAGGAGAATGCCTTAGTCAAAAATAATAACTATACTATAAAATAATAAGATCTACAACATATATCTCATATAAAGTCATAGATCTAATCGTGTATGTTCTGTATATGTCTCATATATCAAATATTAAATCAGATATACATGCTATCGGATCTGATATATCACATATAATATCTGTTGGTGCAGAATTTGGTTATCGTCGGATCCAGCTGGAGGAGTGGAGGTGGATGAGGTCGCCGTCGGAGACCTACAAAATAATATTCCGTCCGAAGCCGGTGGGGGTAGCTTCGGTAGGACCCTCCGATGATCAAGTCAGCTCTTCTAGCCAATAGAAATAGAGTACTCTAGAATGAGTTCGATAGAGTTTAGAGGAGGAGAGGAGAGCTTAGAGCTTCGAGTTAGCATATCTAGAGGGTCTCTTTTTATAGATGGAGCTTGATGGTGACAACTGCAGCTGTCTGATAGTGGACTGCTCGAGGTCTGATGGGGTCAGTCACGGAGGAAGGCATCGTCTGTAGTGCTGCCTGCCATAGATTAATGGTGACAGCCATCGTCGCCTGGTAGAGGATCGCTGTCGCCTGCAGCGAACTGATGGCAATCGTTCGTCAAGATTTAATGGTCGTAGCTCTAAGAAAGCGGGGGTTGGTTGGTGGACTTTAGCATATATCGATTTTAAAGGAGTTCGGACTCCTAAAAAAGAAGCTCGGAAGGAGTTCGACTTCCGTAGGCATCCAGCTAGAGGGGCGCGGAGGGAGTTCGACTCTTATGGGAGTTTGATTGGAGCTCAGTCATTGAGGAGCTCGGCAGATTGAAGAAGTTCGGCAAAGACTAGGCCGACTGAAGAAGTTCTTTAGAGTTCGGTTGGATGAAGGAGTTCGACAAAGATCAGGTTGGTTGAAGGAGTTCTATGGAGTTCGGTCGGCTGAAGGAGTTCTATGGAGTTTAGTCGACTGAAGGAGTTTGATAGGGGCCAGGCAGGCTAAAGGAGTTTGGTTGGCTGAAGGAGTTCGACTAAAACTCATCCGCTGAAGCTCTTCAATGGCTACCAGTTGCATTAGACTGAGCATCAAGCTGGACTTCGGCAGGAGCGGGGTTTAACCCCAACAATAGTTTCTCCATTCTCGAGTTCAAAATTTGAAGGAAGGGAGTGTAGAAAAGATGAATGCCAAAGTTTTCTCCTGGGCCCTGTGCCGATTAGAGTTGAAGCTCGAGGGAGATTCCATCTTCGACCAAAGTTGATGCTGAAGTTGAAGCTCGAGGGAGGTCTTATCTCTAGCCAAAGTTGATGCTGAAGTTGAAGCTCGGGGGAGATCTCATCTTCAGCCAAAGTTGATACTAAAGTTGAAGCTTGGGGGAGATCTCATCTCCTGCAGTCGAGGTTGATACGGGTGCTTGGAAGAGATCTGATCTCTAGCCGAGGTTGACTCGGACACTCGGGAGAGATCTTATCTCTGACCGAGGTTGACGCGGTTGCTCGAGAGAGATCTTATCTCTGGCTGAGGTTGACTCGATTGCTCTAAAGAGATCTCATCTCTGGCCGAGGTTGACTCAGGCGCTCAGAGGAGATCTTATCTCTAGCCGAGGTTGACGCGGTCGCTCAGAGGAGATCTTATCTCCTACATTCGAGGTCAGCTCAGACCCTCAAAGGAGATCTTATCTCCTATAGCCGAGGTTGTTGCAGGCACTCAGGAGAGATCTTATCTTCTATAGTCGAGGTCAGCTCTGACCCTTAGAGGAGATCTTATCTCCTATAGTCGAGATTGATGCAGGCGCTCGGGGGAGAATCTTATCTCCTACAACCGAGGTTGCTACTTGGGGGAGATCTTATCTTCTACAGCCGAGGTTGCTGCTCGGAGGGAGATCTTATCTCCTACATTTGAGATTGTTGTGGACACTCAGAGGATATCTTATCTCTTACAGTCGAGGTCGGCTTGGACTCTTGGGGGAGATCTTATCTTCTGCAGCTGAGGTTGCTGCTCGAAGGAGATCTTATCTCCTGCAGCCGAGGTTGGCTCGGACCCTCGGGGGAGATCTTATCTCCTACAGTCGAGGTTGCTACTCAGGGGAGATCTTACCTTCCTGCAGTAGAGGTTGTTGCTTGGAGGAGATCTTATCTCCTACAGCCAAGGTTGTTGCGGATGCTCGAGGGAGATCTGCAGCCAAGGTCGACCCGGACCCTCGGAGGAGATCTTATCTTTTGCGATCAAGGTTGTTGCGGGCGTTCGAGGGAGATCTCATCTCCTACAGTCGAGGTCAGCCCGGACCCTCGGGGGAGATCTTATCTCCTGTGGATGAGGTTGATGCAGGCGCTCGAGGAAGATCTTATCTCCTACGATCGAGGTTGGCCCGGACCCTCGGGGAGATCTTATCTCCTACAGTCGAGGTTGATGCGGGCACTCGGGAGAGATCTTATCTCCTGTAATCAAGGTCATCTCGGACCCTCGGGGGAGATCTTATCTCCTACGGTTGAGGTTGTTGTGGATGCTCGGATGAGATCTTATCTCCTATAGTCGAGGTCGGCCCAGATGCTCGGGGGAGATCTTATCTCCTACGGTTGAGGTTGCTGCTTGAGGGAGATCTTATCTCCTATGGTCGAGTTTGCTACTCGAGGGAGATCTTATCTCCTGCAACCAAGGTTGATGCAGGCGCTCGAAAGAGATCTTATCTTCTGTGATCGAGGTTGGTCCGGATCCTTAGGAGAGATCTTATCTCCTACAGTCGAGGTTGTTGCAGGCGCTCGGAGAGATCTTATCTTCTGTAGCTGAGGTCGGCCTGGATGCTCGGGAGATCTTATCTCCTATGATCGAGGTTGCTGCGGGCACTCGGAGGAGATCTTATCTCCTACAGCTGAGGTTGGCCCGGACTCTCAGGGGAGATCTTATCTCCTCTAGTCGAGGTTGCTGCTCGGGGGAGATCTTATCTCCTGCAGTCGAGGTGAAGGTCTTTGACCTGCTCGTGTTAGGATGAGGTTCTACTCCTGTTCCTAACATGGCCACTATTGACTACTTTTTTCCTATCATCACATAGTCTTTGCATTCAGAAATAATATTATTGAAATGGAAGAATTTTTTCGAAGGAAAGTTACTGGCAGCACATCTCCGAATTTTCTATGCTTTAGGGTCGTGGGGGCATTGTTCCTCCAAGTTTTCTTGGGTGGTAAGTCCTCTATTTCATGTTGGCCTTCTCAATTTGGAGTAAGCTTCTCTTGGCTTCGACGCTGGGAGGCAGTCGATCTCCTTGTCGTTCCTCCCTCATTGATGGTTCTAGCTCCTAGGGGAGGACTTCTTCGCGCCCTTCCATCGGGACTTTCATGCTCTCGGGTCCGAGAGGGAGTTCGGACTCGCTTGCACCCAGAAGAAGTGTGGAAATGCGGTCGAGCTTCACTCGGCTTTTCTTCATCGTCCTTGGCCCTGAAGGCCTCTTCAGTCTGGGCATAACCTTCGGTCCGAGCCAGCAGATCAATGAAGTCCCTAGGATACTTCTTCTCTAGGAAGAACAGCAAGTCATTCTTCTGAAGGCCATCATTGAGTGCGGCCATTGCAACGGACTGGTCTAGGTCCCGAACCTCCAATGTTGCGATGTTAAATCGGGTGACATAAGCTCGGATGGATTACCCCTGCTTCTGCTTGACATTCATCAGGGAATCCAAACTTTAGTGCAGACGTCGGCTGGTGATGAAGTGAGCCACGAACTGATGGCTCATCTGGTCAAAAGAGAAGATCATACCCGACTTCAATGCTGAGTACCAATTTCTCGCTGCTCCCTTTATGGTAGATGGGAAGGCTTGGCACAATATGGCATCTGAAGCACCGTGAAGTAGCATCATGGTCTGGAAGGCCTCTAGATGATCAACTGGATTAGAAGTTCCGTCGTAGCTTTCGAATTGAGGAAGCTTGAAGTTCGACGGGATGGGCTCTTGCATAATTCGAAGGAAGAAAGGAGGATCAGTGCGGACATCGGCATGATGAGCCGAGATGACGTAGCCGAGCTCTTCAATCCATCGGTCCATCTTCCGTAGTCTGTGATCGAGGGCATCATCTTGGTTGCAGATCTTGGGAAGCTTTCGACTACAAATGGAAAAGGTCTCCCCTAGAGGAGAATCCTGATTCGAACATGAATCCTCGACTCTCTGTTTCTCTTTCTAGGGGCGATGGGTACGCCGGCCTGAGTACTCCTCCTTGGGGTTGATTTTCGACATCCTGATGGCAGATTTTCTAGTGGAGTTGCCGTCGGAGGCTGTTGCATGGCCTGCATTGCCTTCGTGAGGCCACAAACCTGCTAGACAAGCAGGTTGAACTGCTCCACATCTACCATGGGTACAGGTGGAACCTGAGTTGCCGGGGCTGAAGCAGGAGTAGATGGATCTGGATGGGATCGAGCCATGGAGGCCGTCGATCATCGGGTCGAAGCTCTCTTGGAAGGCATTTTCTCTTGGAAAAGAACTCTGGAGAGGAAGGAGGGAGATCTTTGGAGAGAGATCATCGTTGAGCACTTTCTTAAGAACAAGGGGGCCTCAAGAACACCTCAAGAACAGAGGCGGCTCTTCCTCTAGCACCAAATCTGTTGATGTAGAATCTGATTGTCGCTGGATTCAGCTAGAGGAGTGGAGGTGGATGAGGTCGCCATTAGAGACCTGCAAATAAAGTCCCATCCGAAGTCGGTGGGGGTGGCTCCGATAGGACCCTCCGACGATCAAGTCAGCTGTTCTGGCCAACAAAAATGGAGTGCTCTAGAATGAGTTCGGTAGAGTTTAGAAGAGGAGAGGAGAGCTTAGAGCTTTGAGTTAGCATATCTGGAGGGTCCCTTTTTATAGGCGGAGCTTGATGGTGATAGCTGCAGCTATCTGATAGTGGCCGCTTGAGGTCTGATAGGGTCAGTCACGGAGGAAGGCACCGTCTGCCATGTTGTCTGCCATAGATTGATGGTGATAGCCATCGCCGTCTGGTAGCGGATTGCTGTCACCTACAATGGACTGATGGCGATTGTTCGTCGAGATTTAATGGCCGTAGCTCTAAGAAAGTGGGCATTGGTTGGTGGACTTCGGCATATATCGATTCCAAAGGAGTTCAGACTCCTGAAGGGAAAGCTCGGAAGGAGTTTGGCTCCCGTAGGCATCCAGCTAGAGGGGCATGGAGGGAGTTCGGCTCTCATGGGAGTCCGACTAAAACTCGGCCACTAAGGAGCTCGATAGGTTGAAGAAGTTTGGCAAAGACCAGGTCGGCTGAAGGAGTTCTACGGAGTTCGGTCAGCTGAAGGAGTTCGACAAAGATCAGGCTAGCTGAAGGAGTTCTACGGAGTTTGGTCGACTGAAGGAGTTCAGTAGGGGCCAGGCTGGCTGAAGGAGTTCGACCGACTGAAGGAGTTCGGTTGGCTAAAGAAGTTTGGCTAAAACTAATCTACTGAAGCTCTTCTATGGCTATCGATTATATTAGACTGAGCATCGAGCTGAACTTCGATAATAGCGGGGTTTATCCCCAACAATATCTAAAAAATAAAGTTTTAAATTTATCACATCAAATAAAATCTATTCTAGATAAATCATAAAACTATTCTACAACTAGTCTAAGCATGCATCATGTATATCTCATATAAAAATTTAAAAATTTTATTTTCTATTTTTGAATTTGATTATAATATTTATAACATCAAAAAATAAAAATAAAAAGATCTAAAAAAATATTTTAATCATATCAAAAAGAAAAATTACTCTAGACTACATATTGAACAATTCTATACCTAGTCTAGACATGTATCTCATACAACATTGATATGAATCTAAATTTTTTAATTTTTTTTGATTTTAGATTTGATCACATCTAATATGAAATCTAAAATTCTTAATATTAGATCATAAATAATAATAAAAATTAGATCTAAAATAGATCTAAAGAACTACTAACGCAACTCTGATACAAGTTGAAAAAAAAACTACTTTTTTCGTCATAGGATCGTTCAGATCTGATTGGATCTGAAGGGACATTTCAAAAAATTTTCTAAAAATTCTAATTAGATTTGAGATATCTTAGATCTGATCCAATAGATCTATTATTAAAATAAAAATTAAAATTAAATCATATTCAATTTCATACCTTGTTTGGATATTCTGATTATCCTATCGATGATTTAGATGTTCCCGAGGTTCTAGATCTTAGCCATGCAAGCATCTGGCCTCTACTGGTAACCACTTGGGCTAGATATGAAGGTCTTCTCCTTTCAAATCATGACTCCAAAGATTAGATCTTGATCTAATATGAAGAACCTTCAAAAGAGTCTTCAAAGGCAGCATGTTCGTCTTTCAAGCAAAAGTTGTCTTCTTCCTGATCTATGTGCTGAATCTCCTTGGAACTTTACTAGAATTGTGCCCAACTCCTTAGGTGTGGAGAAGGAAGAGAGAGGATAAGAGGAAGGCATGGAAGAGAGGAGGGTAGCCTTGTAGCGTTGTGGATGAGCATAGGCATACAATCATAGGTGTAGACAGGGTTTAAATAGATCCTACTGTGCCATGTAGTGCCACTCAGGTCCAACCAATCACATTGCTTGGATTAATCAGATCTAAATCTGGTTGGTGGAGTGATGTCACCAGATCTAATTAGGTTAAAGATCCCTCAAACTCTTCATAGGTGGTACCATAGATGGATAGGCCCAAACTCTTTGGCGCCTAAGAGTCCATCTCCATCAAACAATCCCTGGAGTCCCATCTATATGGGACTCCTCCCTTTTCTCCATGTGTGCACACCAACTAGGGCTATGCACACATTCTTGTATGTGAAATCCAAGGGGGCATGCACCCTAAAGAGATGTCCAAAGTGGGCGCACACCCCTGCCTCTTTCTTTCCTGCAGCCTTGACAGTGACAGAAAATGGCAGAATGCAACAGAAATTAGTAGGTACTGTCTTATTTTCATCTGATGGATTAAGCTCTAGATAAGCTCTAGTCAGACAAAGACAAACCCATATAGGGTTCTCTGATGATCTAAACCAATTTGGCTCAACCGAGACGATCTAGAAAAACTATAGAAGGAGAAAGTTAGGTTCAATCATGTGCTAGCATGATTTTTTTGAACCTAATTGAATCTAATCCAAATCAATCAAACTGGGTTACCTTGATTGATCACTTTCAAATCCAAATCCTTATTTGTGTGATCCAATTAGGTTCAGTTCTATATAGTAATGAGATATATCATGATCTCCATCATTGACATCATCGAAATATCTTTTGATGGATCAGAATTTTTTTGATTCTTACAATTAGAATGATTGATCATCAAGATTATTTTAATTGCTCCCAAAATCCACCAGTGACACCTAGCAATATATGGTGGCAAGCTATTAAAATCAAAAGTGAATCTCTTGGTATAGCTACCTGTGTGATTGGGTTTTTCTATTTTGAGCTTCGATAGGATTAGGGTTAAGGTAAACTCATCAAACCTAATATTCATCTTATGAATTAATCATTCGATTCAAGTTTAATGTGAAATCCTAATAGAAACTCTTTCTATCATCTTCACACTACCATGGCTATGGGCTTATGGACTCAATCTCATCATCATCATAGGGCTTCTCCTTATCTACCGAGGTAGATAGATCCCTTATTGATGCAATTCAATTACTACAATGTACATACTATAGCCAACGTACGTCTCAAAATTCTGAATGACTAGGAGACTAAGTTATGGTATAGTCAAATTATAACACCCTCAAGATAAACTATCGATGCACCTTAGATCAAAGAATCAAACACACCACTGCAGCATCAAGCTAGTGATCGACGAGAAGGTAAACTCTCTTATGACTGCTCGAAGTGGTCATGCTCAGTGCCCTCATTTTCTAATGAATATCTGTACTCTCAGTTCGGTGTCTTCATACTGTAGACTCAAGACTCATCTATTCTAGAAAAGCGATCGTACACTAACCTTCTGGATTAATCACCATCCTTATGATGATCCTACGATTGGATGCAGTTTATTAGTTTATTATAAAAATTCATGTCTTAAATTTTCAACTCTTAAAAATATGGATTATCATTATCATTAACTTAAAAGATGTATCATAAACACTTTAATTACACACTATGATAGAAAATAATTTTTTTATTAATTTATAGTCAAAATTATAAAATTACTTCTAGACATGTATTAAAAGTGTTAGCCAATCTGGCTTCTAGAACACACATCTAACTCTAGTTCCCTCACTATCACTGATGGGTCCGCTGGTTGATTTCGATCCTACCAGGAAGCTTGCCACTCTTTACATCTCTCTGCAATTTGACAATAATTAATAAAAAAAAATTTAAATAGTTAAAGAGTTAAAATATGATAAATAAAAATTATTTATCATCTACTTCATATGGCAAGCGAATGGCCTCGAACCCATACAATGCGAGAGTATCTATCTCATTTGATTCATGGCATTTTTGGCACGTTGATCCTATGTAGTTAACATTCAAATTAGTTAGTAAGTAACTGAATTTAAAAATAAATTATTAAATTATTAAATTTTAAATAAAAAATGGTTATCTGATATGTCGGATCCTCATACGTGTGGCATATGACAGCCCAGTCCTCCATAGTAATGCTGTCATATAGCCACTATCGCGCTGCCTCCATCCCCTGGTTGTGCACTACAGTATACCAGTGATAATGAATGCGATGCCAGTACTTCTTGAAATGTGAGCATAAATAATCATCTATAGCCCGCCACACGCGATCGTGCTCAAAATCAATAATATCAAATATAGCCTGTGAATAATAAATATTATAAGAATACAATACTAATTAAATATTTAAATAAATATTATTGTACCTATAAGTGGCTATAGAAGACCTCTTTTTGAGGCCATGTAACTTGATGCCAATTGAAGACTATCATCGAGGCATAGTTGCGGCAAATGATGCCCACTCAGTTTGCCATGGCTCACACCATCCTTTAATAGATCTAGTATAGCCTAGCAGAATCTTGATGTGGAGACGCTGTCCCTCGTGCTCGCATCTCCAACGCTCAAGGGTGAGGTTCTTTGACGGACCTCACCCTCGCCTCACCACCAAAAAAGAATGGCCTAAAAAAATATTGAATAAATTATTAGTATAATAGCCATCTATAAATCTAATATGTAAATTAAAATTAAATTTTATTATGTAAAAAATATTAAAATACTACTTGGGCCTGCCTTACATGGACCCACCTCTATAGGGCCCTCTAGCGACTTCGATGGTGCAGCGGTGGAAATGAAGGAAAGCTTAGGGGTGGGTTGGAAACTCAAACATCATCGTATCCCTCCTGGTGCCATACCTACAATGCTTAAATTATGCATATAATTAACTTGACATATAAATGAATACAATAATAAAAAATAATAGTAAAAAATACATAAATGATAATAAATAGATTTGTATTGCATAACATTATTGCAAGAAAAGATTCAATAAAGAATATAGATCTACTTATCAATATTCGTATCCTTCTAGATTTCTAGATCCTTCTCCGAATCATAATAATTGATTAATGTATTATCTTCTATCTCATCATCATTTATGAATCAATCATCACCCTCCGAATCATCAAGATTAAATACAAAATCAGCTTCAACTTCATTG
This sequence comes from Cocos nucifera, assembly GCA_006176705.1. Classification (NCBI taxonomy): domain Eukaryota; kingdom Viridiplantae; phylum Streptophyta; class Magnoliopsida; order Arecales; family Arecaceae; genus Cocos; species Cocos nucifera. The sequence continues at coordinate 266,445 of QRFJ01000195.1, forward strand.
GATGGCAGATCAGCCCTATTCATGTTAGTGATATCAACTTCTTTGATATCACTTGTTGAGGATCTAGTTCCAGGTTATTGCAGTAGGAAGAAAGAAGAAAAATAAAATAAGAAAATAATCAAGTATGTGGATCAACCTAAAGGCTCACCTCCATGAGGTATGCAAGCTCCACTATGAAAGAAAAAAATAAGTACAAGAGGAGAACATCCACTCTCAACTCACTGTACATAAATCTCTCTCAACTAGAAGCTACCCTCATAAAAGCTCTCTTAAAATCCTAAGGAGATCCTTAGAAGCTACAAGATGCTTTACCCTCACAACCTCCACATCAGATGCTATATACCTATTGCTTCTCTCTCTCTCATGGGCTGCACGTACTTGGCACTCTGCCAAGCTCCTATTGGCGGCTGTCTGAGCCTCTCTACATGCCTCTCATGCCACATGTATCATCACCTTGCTTCACAACATCTCAGTCCTTTAAATAAGATGAGAATCCTCTTCTTAGTAGTTCATAGGAGTCTTAACAGAGCACTTTCTCCTAGTATGAGTTGAACATGATCTTAATGCAGTTTTAAAATATTTTTCAATCTTTAGATCATGACCGTAGCCCTCCATGGCTACTGGATCCTATGGTCCACACGTAACTTTCATAGACCCCTTGGATTAATCATAATCTGAGTCTAAACAAAAAATCCCATCCTATTCTATTCGCCTCCATTGAGTCACCTTTGTCAGAGGTTGAGCTGGCTCGACTGCATCTCACCTGAACACCTACTTTCTATCTTCTTAAGAGGGTTGGCTCGACTATGGTTTGAGCCGGTTCGATCCCAGCCCAAGCTGGCTCGATCTCGTATCCAAGCCGGTCTGATTGCTATGCTGATACTGATTCTAGTCTGCTATGGATCGAATTTAAGGCATCAAATATTAACAATTCAAAGAAGCTGTCATAAGTTCTTCATCAATAAGGTACTCAGTCAATGTTTATTCTTTCTCTTGAAAAGCTTCCTCTTCATATAGATCTAAATTATCGTTCATCTCTAGTCAAGTTGGTATGTCATATACACCTCTAGGTATTATTCTTTGTACAATATGCCAATCACCTTGATATTTTGGATTCTTTAAATATATTACTTATTTTGCTTGAGTTGCTAATATATACGACTCATTTTGGTATCATGTTCATCTAAAATTTACACCGATAAAGTATGGATCAATATGAATATCGATCTTTTTATTGCTAATATTCCACCATTCCCACTAAAATAAGAATACCGAATTTTTGGACCCATACTCCAATTCTATGATATCTATCAATACACCAAGATATTCAATCTCTTCTTCTTCTTCATATCTTATCATAGCAATCCCACTATTCTGGATCTATCTTTGCATCTCAAGCTCTCTTGTATGAAATCTCATTCCTCCAATGATACAAGATGTGTAGTAGTTAACCCTTCAATCGGGACCATATGCTAAATTATACAACTCATCGATTGCATTCTCTTCTTTGTTGAAATACTTAGATTTCATCTACAATATAGCATAAAAAATTATATTGGTATAAGTAATTAATTGCATAATTAGAAAAATATAATGTAATACTAGTGAAACTTACATGGTTCCCAAACCATTTTGCAAATTTCGTCCTATGTCGATCATCAATAATTGTATTATTCTTCCTGGATGGTATATTCTTATGCTCACTACAATAAGTCATAATTTTTAATTTTACATCGACATGAAAAAAAATATTTAGAATACTAAAATTTGTTAGATGTGTGCCCTAGAAGCCAGATTGGTTGTCACTTATAATATACTTCTAAGGATAATTTTATAATTTTGACTATAAATTAATAAATAAATTATTCTTCTATCATAGTGTATATTTAAAAGTATCTATGATACATCCTTTGAGTTAATGGTAATAACAATTCATATTTTCAAGAGTTAAAAATCTTAAATAAATTTTCATAATTAACTCATAAACTGCTTTCGATCGTAGGATCATCACGAGGATGGTGATTAATTCAAAAGATTGGCGTACGATCACTTTCATAGGATAAATGTGTCTTGAATCTATAATCTGGAGATACTAAAGCAAGAGTATAGATCCTTGTTAGAGAACAAGGGCACTGAACATGACCACCTCGAGAAGTCATAAGGAAGTCTACCTTCTCATCGATGACTAACTCGATGCTATAGTGATATGTATGATTCTTTGACCTGAGATGCATCGATAGTTCATCTTGAGGGTGTTATAGCTTGACTACACCATAACTCAATCTTCTAGCCATTCAGAATCCTAAGGTGTATGTTGGCTATAGCATGTTCATTATATGAATTGGATTGCACTAATAAGGGGATCTATCTATCTTGGTAGATAAGGAGTAGCCCTATGATAATCATGAGATTGAGTTCTTATGCCAATGGCTATGACAAAGTAAATATGATAGAAAGAGTTTTTATTAGGTTTCACATTAGATTGGAATCGAATGATTAATTCATATGATGGGTATTTGATTTGACGAGTTCACCTTAACCCTAATCCTGTCGGAGCTCAAGATAGAAGAACCCAATCACATAGGCAACTGCACCAAGAGGTTCACTTTCAATTTTGATGAATCACCATCATATACTGCTAGGTATCACTGGTAGATTTTGGAAGTAGTTAGAATGATTTTGATGATCAATCATTCTAATTGTATGAATCAAAAAAGTTCTGGTCCATCGAAAGATATTTTGATGATGTCGATGATGGAGATCGTGATATATCTCATTCCATATAGAATTGAACCTAACTGAATTATACAAATAAGGGTTTGAGTCTGGATGTCATCAATTGAGCTAATCTAGTTTGATTGATTTGGATAAGATCGAATCAGGTTCTAGGTAATCATGCTAGCACACGATTGAGTCTAAATTTCTCCTTCTGAAATCTTTCTAATTTCTCGCAACCAAGTTAAATTTGATTTAACTCATTCTTATATTTTGAATGAGTTTATTTTTATCTGACTGAAATAAGTCCAGATTATATTAATTATAGAAATTAAATTCATTCATAGTCAAATTGGACTAGGATCAAAAGTTGACCTATTTGAGAGAATTAAGGGTCACCTAATCAGATGCTTTTAGAAAATTCTATAGAATTTAGTTTGATTCAATTTTTGGATATATGATAGAGCATAAATTATATATTGGGTTTACCAAATTTTATGATTTTTGGAGGTGTCTAGATTGAGTTATGATAGAGTTTGATTTGGATCAAATTCTTGAGGGAAGAGTCCTAGGCATAGTGGACTTTTCCTTATCTACTCATGCCACCACCTTCTAGATTGATTTTTGGCATCAAAATTAGATGGGATCTGGGGATTTCATTGAGATCAAGTCTAAAAGTCCCAATGGTTAAAAAAATAAGGATTTTGATCAAAAAGGGACTCTAACTTGGCGCTTTGCTTTTGTATAAGAACACTTGCGCCATGGCTCTTCACGTAGAAATATTTTTCATACCCAGAGGCTACTATTCTAGATATCCCACACCCCCTCTATCCTCTCTCTCTCTCTCTCTCTCTCTTCTAGATACCTAAAAAGTTAGGCATAAATCTAAGAAGAAGATCCAATCAAATTTGTGAAGAGTTCAGCATTTATGCGATGTTATTTGTGAGACGGACATGCTGCCTTCAGAAATTTTTTGAAGGACTTTCAGATCATATTCAGATCTGATATTTAGAAAAAGAGATTTATGAAGAGAAGATGTCTAGATTATTCTTGAGTGGATATCGATAGAGGTCAGGTGCATGCATGGCTCCTTCTAGAACCTCAGAAAACATTAGGATCATTGTAGGATAATCAAATTACCCAAACAAGGTATGAAATTAAATTTGATTTAATTTTTAATATCAGATCACCATGACTAGATCTGAAAACTTTTAGATTAGATCAGATTATTTAAAAATTTTTAGAAATATCCATCTTAGATCTGATCAGATCTGCACGATCCAGTTGTGGAAAACATAATTTTTTCTTCAACTGATATCAGAACTGCGTTAGCAGTTCTTCAGATCTACCTTAGATCTAATTTTATTTTTAATTATAATATAATATTAAAAGATTTTAGATATCACATTAGATATGATTAGATCTAAAATCAAAAAATTAAAAATTAAATAATTTAGATCTAATATGTATGAGATGCATGACTAGACTAGGTATAGAATAGTTCTATGTGTAGCCTAATATAATCATATATTTATTTTAATTAAATATAATTTTAAATCTATTTAATTTTAATTTTTTTAATATTATAATTATTATAATCAGATCTAAAAATAAAAAATAAAATTTTTAATTTTTTGATTTATTCATATGAGATATGAAAGATGAATGCTTAGACTAGTCATAGAATAATTCTATAAGATGTCTAGAATAATTTTATATTTGATATGATCAAATTTAAAATTTTATTTTTTAGATTTAATATATGATATTTAAGATCTAAAAGTATGCATATTGATGATACATGAGATATATGCAAGACATGTATTAGTTAGACCTTTTTATGTGTGATATATGATCTAACTAATTTTGTAGTAAAAATTATATTTTTGATTAAGAAGTTCTCCATGGCCGTCTGGTTATAAGAATAAAGTAGGATTTAAAGGCCCTCTCCTCTCATTCGATGGGGTGTTCTTATAACGTATAGGGGTGCTGCGCGTTCGTCCTTAATCAAAAATCAAAACTTATTTTTTTGCAAAATCCTAGATCCTGAAATCTTAAGATTTTTATTACATATTTTATTCATGAACCCAAAACTTAATTAAGAATTAATTTATAAAATTAATTAGATCTAAAAATTATGAATTTGTAGATCTAAGACATATTCATAAAATTGGATTCGAACTTGGGTAGCTCAATTAGGTCTTACGGTTGATCAAATTGAATCAAGAGTTAGTTTGGTGGGATCAAAAAAAGCTTAGATTTGATCAATCTAATAGGATTAAGTCTGGATTAAGATCGAATTACATTGAGATGTGACTCGATTAAGTCAAGACCTAATTTGGCTCCATGGTTCAAGCTAGAATTATAGGCTAACCCAATTAATTCTGATTCGATAATTTGGTGTCTAAGGTAAGTCTGGCAGATATGATCGATTAGTTTTTAATTGGGAGCTACTCAACCTAAATGCATTCTTATTGAGTTAATGGCATATCCCTTCCATCGATCTCACTTACCTAGCCATTTATGTTGACCCAGTTCTGATTTGAGGTGGCTAACAATTCGAGCCAACCCATGCTACTAGGTTAGTCATAATTATTATGACTAAGTCAAGTCAAGTTTAAGTAGACCTAAATTAAATCTTCCTAAGAAAATATTAAGTCTAAGATCTTCTATTATTGTAGATGTGCAGGTCCTTCCCGGGATTGATTATTCTCAGCCGGATACAGTGGTTCAGTTACACAGAAAAGATGCAACCATATCTATTAGGCATTGGATGCTATGGGTTGGAGGATGGATTGGGCTAAATATTTCGGATACGGTGAGTGATCCAATCAAGAATCCAATCTATGCAAATGGTGGGTCTGACTTAATTAAGGAGTGGATCAATATTTCGAACACGGTGAGATTCATGAATTAGAGACCAAGTTAGGATGCACCAGGATTGGAGAATCATTAGACAAGAGTTGTCTACTCGTCGATTGACCCATCACCAATAACTATTAGGTGAGGTGGTGAGTGTAGGTGGTGTGGTGCTCTCAAGCCTTGGGAGGCCACGGACAGAGCTAGGGTGAGGGCTCTAAGGAGGCTAAGATAGGTGTGGTCCTAGGGCTAGGACAGGAGTTATCCTAGGGTGAAGGTGGCATGTAGCTCTTCATGAGTTTGAGGTTCAGGTATTGAGGACCTTAAGGGGCTTGGTTGGTGCTTCAAATACCTGGGACACAAGGTGGAGCAAGAAATCAAAGTCGAAGCTTGAAGGCTGCAGAAAAAGGATTTTCTGTAGGTTAGCCAGCTCAGCCCAAAATTGGATCGACTAAGTCTCAGATCACAGGCAAAATAGAGAGCTACGCATTTGAGACTGCTGGCACGGTACAGGACTAGGTCAGCTCAGTTTCAGACTGCGTCGACCCAGTGAAACTTAGCTAACTTAGTGCTGAGACTGAGTCGGCTCAGTGCAGGGGAGAGTTATGCGTGGGTCTATTTTGGGCTAGGGTCTGGGTTGATCCTAGGGATCTTAAGGTCTGGTTCAAGAGGTCTTAAGGAGGCTAATTCATGTATGGGTTGGGTTAGCTTAGAAAAGTTTTTGAGCTAGGGTTTAGTAGGGTTTATGTGGGAACTCTAGGGTATATAAATTAGGATATTATAACTTTTACAATAAGATTGGAATACAATTGAGCTTTTCTCCTTAACTCTCTTCTCTCTTCTCTCTGATTCCAATGCTAAAAATCCTAGCTTCTCTCATCTTTCTTAGATCTTCTTCAGTTTGTTGGATTAACATCCAGGTTCATGCAAGAGATTGGATCTACGGTTGTGGCTCCGAGCAGTCGTAGGAATAACAATTGGTATCAGAGCTCGGTTAAGCATGAAGGAGGAAGAAGATTGATTTTCAATAGAGATTAGTAGCGAGATTTAGATCAAAAAGCTTTCTCCAGGCTTCATGAGGAAGGAAGAGATCATAGAACTGTTGTCCACCATCCCTAGTCAAGGTATTTCTCAGATCTATCTATTTGCTGTTATTTGATTTGGATTAATCATGAAGAACAATGGATTCAAGGTAGGATCAGAGAAGTTTGATGGAAAGAAAAGTTTCACGATGTGGATGGTAAGGGTGGAGAATCTGCTGGTTCAGATGAGACTAAATTCAGCCTTGGAGGATAGATCGAAGGAGATGACAGATAAGGAGTGGGTGTCCTTGGAGAAAAGGACATGTACGACGATTAGGGCTTGTTTGGTGGATGAGGTTTTGTATGGTGTATTGGAAGAGAGAACACCCAAGGGATTATGACCAAGGTTATAGCAGTTGTACATAGAGAAGAACATGTGCAACAAGTTGATGCTGAAAAAGCAACTATACAGGCTTCAGATGCAGGAGGGTGAGGATGTTGTGAGGCATATTCAGCGGTTCGACCAGATGAGCATGGACTTGCTCAATATAGGGATGGATTTAGAAGAGGAGGATAAGAGTCTATTGTTACTGTATTCTTTATCTGCAAGCTTCGATCCATTAGTGATAATTTTGCTGTATGGTAAGAAAACATTGGTGCACGAGAAGATCGTATCAGTGCTTAGGTTCAATGAGCAGTGGAAATAGATGACGAAGAGGGAGGTCTTCTAGGAGAGTCTTATGGTTTCAGAGAAGCATAGAAAAGAAAAGAAGAAGGGTGAACAAAGGGGTAGCAAGGGGTCTAAGAGATGCTTCAAGTATGGAGAAGCAGGGCACTTTAAGCAAGAGTGTTCACTTTAGAAGAAGTGCAAGGGAGGAGAAAGCTCGGATTTCATCAGTACAGTCGCTAAAAGTGAAGATTCAGATAAAATCTTGGTGGTCTTGGAGGAGCCCGCAGGGTGCGGTGTATCTGCGAGGGTTTTGGATAGGTCTACAGAGTGTAGAGGATCCAAAGGGATAGCAACGATGTTCGAGGTACAGTGGCAGATCCAGTAGTGCAGCATTGGGTGGTTGGCCTCAACAGACTCGAAGATAGAGTCGACTTCTATGGCATCAGGAGGACTTCTATTCTAGGTGGAGCACCGAGCAGAGGTGGCTTCATGGGTGGAGGAAGCTATGACATGGATTCAGAGTAAAGAGATGCTGAGGGAGGACCTATATCCCAGCACCAATATCAGGGCTGCACAGATCCAGGTGGAGAGGATTGTGTAAGAAGACAAGCATGGCTCTGAGGAGATAGTGTCAGGTGGATCATTAGGATATGCGACGAGTGTCGGTAAAGAAAAGTTGCATGATCTCCAGAGAAGTTCAGGATAAGTGATGCAGCTGCCAAATAGAAGGATACCTACAACTCCAAAGATGGTGCAGAGAAACAAGCTAAGGACATCAGCGGTGGAGGTGGTCATCCTAAAGGCCTCAAAAGGAGCTTAGCAGCTGAAGAAGAATGGCAGTGGCAAGGTGAGCATGAGGGGCTATCAGGACATGCAGGGATAATGAGATCATGCAGGAGGATGTTGCCAGGTGTGCCAAGACTTGGGTGCACCAAGATGGAGATTGTACGTGGTGTGGTGCTCCCAAGCCTTGGAAGACCACGGGTGCAGCCAGGGTGAGGGCTCCGGAGAGGCTAGGATAGGTGTGGTCCTAGGGCTAGGACAGGAGTTATCCTAGGGTGGAGGCGGCATGTAGCTCTTCACGGGCTTAAGGTTTAGGTATTGAGGGCCTCAAGGGGATTGATTGGTGCTTCGCATACCTGGGACACAAGGTAGAGCAAGAAACTAAAGTCAGAGCTTGAAGGTTGCAGAAAAAGAATTTTCTACAGATTAGCTGACTCAGCCCAAAACTGAATCAGCTAAACCTCAGAGCATAGGCAAAATAGAGAGTTGCACGTTCGAGACTGTTGGCACAGTACAAGACTAGGCTAGTTCAGTTTTAGACTGAGTCGACCTAGTAAAACTTAGCTGGCTCAGTGCTGAGACTGAGCTGGCTTAGTGCACGGGGAGAGTTACGTGAGGGTCTATTTTGGGCTAGGGTCTGGGTTGATCCTAGGGGTCTTAAGGCCTAGTTCAAGAGGTCTTAAGGGGGCCAATTCATGTATGGGTTGGGTTAGCCTAGGAAAATTTTTGAGCTAGGGTTTTTTAGGATTCATGTGAAAACTCTAAGATATATAAACTAGGATATTGTAACTTTTATAATAAGATTGGAATACAATTAAGCTTTTCTCCCTAACTCTCTTATCTCTTCTCTTTGGTTCCAATGCCAAAAATCCTAGCTTCTCTCATCTTTATTAGATCTTCTTCAGTTTGCTGGATTAACACCTAGGTTCACGTAAGAGATCAGATCTACGACTGTGGCTTCGAGCAACCATAGGAACAACAGTGAGTTAGTTGGTGGAATCGCATCACCCACTAGAAATCAATAATCATGGAGATTTTTGCATCTTTGCTAAGGAAGTTTAGGGATTCGAGTAAATAGTGGGAGTCTAATTTATTTAAAAATAAAATTTTTAAATAAATTGGTTAAGTCTAATTATAAATTTTAATTAAAAATTTTGACTCTCTACAGAAAAATATTTGCGTTCAATCCACTAGCCCATATCCTAGACACTCATAGACTAACTGGACCCAACTACAAGGATTGGCTCCAGAACTTTAAAATTATTTTGGATTCTGAGAAGTTGACTCATGTGTTGGAATAGGATCCTCCCACCTTACCAGCCCGTCCATCCATTGATCAGAGAGCGTATCTTAAGAAGTGGATAGATGAAGATAATAAAGCCAGGTATTACTTGTTAGGCTCGATGTCTGATGAGTTTTAGCACCAACATGAAGGCATTAAGATTAACTGCCAAATGTTGGCTCACCTGCAAGAGTTATTTGGTGAATAAAGTCGTGCAGCCAAATATCAAGTCACTAAAAGATTGTTTAAGGCTCAAATGCATGATGGACAGTCGGTCCAAGATCATTATCTGATGATGATCAAGGATTTAGAAGAGCTTGAGAAGCTCGATGTCAAGTTAGATCAGGATCTGCAGACTGAAATAATTCTGCAGTCCTTGATTGATGCATATGGGAAGTTCATCATAAACTACCATATGCATAAACTTTAGAATATCTTGGTTGAGCTCATGAATATGCTGGGTACCGTTGAGCTTTCTATGAAAGGTTCTAAAGACTCAATACTTGCTGTGGAACAGACTTCTTCAAAGAGAAAGTCTTTTGGAAAGAAGAAGAAGTCCATGAAGAAGTAGAAGGTGGATGGTGGGAAGAAGAAGAAGGCAGAGCCGAAGAAAAAGATCGCTGACAAAAAAAAATATTTTCATTGCAACACTGATGGCCATTGAAAGCGGAATTGCCCTCTTTACCTAGCCAGCCTGAAGAACAAGAAGGAGGCAGGTCCTTCTGGAGGTATGGTTGTTATAGAATCTAATCTTATGATTTCTTCTACATCCTGTTGGATGCTTGACTTTGGTTCTAGTGCTCACTTATGCACTTCTATATAGAATCTTGAGGATAGCAGGAGGCTGAGGGATGGTGAGATGATCCTACATATTGGAAATGGTGCAAGAGTTTCTATTATAGCTATGGGAACCTACCCTCTATGATTACCATCAGAATTAGACTTAGTACTTAGGGACTAATTTTATGTGCCTGTAGTAAGCAGAAATTTAATTTTTATTTCATGTTTAGCATAAGAAGGCTATGTAATTAGTTTTCTTAAGGACCATTATAATATTCTTTATGAAAAAAATAAAATTGCAAGTGATTTCCTTACAAATGGTCTCTATCAGTTACATATTGATGTTTTTGTTTCTAATATCGAGCAAAATGTGAATGCCATAGGATCAAAGCGATCTAGGGATAGTCTAAATGATAGATATCTTTGGCACCTTAGGCTAGGTCATATAGCCGAAGACAGGATTAACAAATTCGAAAAATTCAAGCTATTGAGTCCATTGACTTTCGAGTCATATCCGATTTGTAAATCATGCCTTCATAGTAAAATGACCAAGTTTTCTTTTATGGAACATAGGAAAGGGCCACAGACCAGCTTGCCCTAGTACATACTAATGTATGCAGCCCATTTGATGTGTTAGCCAAGGATAATTACATCTACTTCATCACCTTTATCGATGATTTATTGCGGTACGGATATGTGTGTTTGATGCGACATAAGTTTGAAGCTTTTAAAAAGTTCAAGAAATTCAAACTCAAAGTAGAAAAACAAACAGAAAAATCCATTAAAGTTCTTCGATCAGATCAAGGAGGTGAATACCTTTGTCGAAAATTCCTAAACTATCTTAAGGATAATGGCATAGTCTCTCAATGGACTCTATTTGGAATGCCTCAACTCAATGAAATTTCAGAACAGAAAAATTGGATCCTATTAGATATGGTTCGATCCATGATGAGCTTCACAGACCTTTTTGAGTTTCTTTGGGGACATAGTCTGTTGATCGCTATATATCTACTGAAGAGGGTTCCATCTAAAATCGTTCCTACTATACCATTTGAGTCATCTCAGAATTTGGGGTTGTCCGGCCTATATCAAGATATAAGCAGATAAATTAGAGTCTAGGTCCTTTAAAGCTTGATTTATTGGATATCCTAAAGAGTCATTAGGATGTTTTTTTGATCTTCTGAAAGATCATAATGTGATTGTGAGTCAACATGCCATCTTTCTTGAAAAATAGTTTATTCAAGATGGTGGCATCGAAAGACAGATTAGGCTTGAGAAAAAAGTCTCCCAAGAGCCACGAGTTAAGAAACCTATGGAACCCAATCAAATTAAGCCAGTCCAATCACTACCTCATCCATCTCGTAGATCAGAAAGGATTTTTTGTCCCCCTAAAAGGTACTTAGGTTCTATTTCAGAGGACGTAGAGAAAATATTCCTCACAGGAAAAGGGGTTCATGGTGATGATTCCAAAACCTATGATGAAGCAATATCAGATATCGACTCCAAGAAATGATTAGAGGCAATGAAGTCAGAGATTGACTCAATGCGCTCAAACCAAGTCTGGATCTTGGTAGATCCACCTGAAGGTATAGTATCTATTAGGTGTAAATGAATCTTCAAGAGAAAGATAAGTACCGATAGAAATGTAGAGACATTCAAAGCAAGGTTTATAGTGAAAGGGTATAGTTAGTGCGAAGGCATTGACTATTAGGATATATTTTCATCAGTAGCCGTGCTCAAATCTATCCGTACATTGCTTGTTGTTGCAGCCTATTTTGATTATGAAATATGGTAGATGGATGTGAAAATGGCATTCTTAAATGGATATCTTAAGGAAGATATTTATATAGAACAGCCACTGGGTTTCACATCCAATGATACTAATCACAAGGTCTGCAAGCTGCACAGGTCTATATATGAACTTAAGCAAGCATCTCGAAGCTGGAATGCTCATTTTAATGATGTAATCAAATCATTTGGATTCATCAAGAATGAGGAGGAGCCCTATATTTTCAAAAAGATCAATGGGAGCACTATTGTCTTTCTCGTACTGTACGTGGATGACATCCTCATTATTGAAAATGATATTCTTATATTGACTACGGTCAAAATATGGTTGTCTAAAAATTTTTTTATGAAAGACCTAGGAGAGGCATTCTTTATTCTAGAATTAAGATCTATAGAGAGACCGAATAGGATGCTGGTGAAGAAAAATCCTGATTTTCCGCACCAGGTTTGTTCAGATCTGATCGGATCAAGAGATATATTTTAAAAATTTTTCTCTTTAATCCAAATTAGATTTGAAATATTTCAGATTTGATTCTTATTATTCTAATAATAAAAAAAAAATCTAGATAAATTAAATCAAATTTAATTTACTTTGATTAAGGATAATCCTATTACCCATTTGATGATCCTATAAGCAGCGGAAGGTTCTGGATCTAGCCACGCAAGTGCCTGGCCTCTATCGGTATCCACTCAGGTTGGATCTAGAGATCCTCTTCTTCTCTATCGCATCTCCAAAAATTAGATCTGAATCTGATTTGGAGGATCTTCAAAATAACTTTCGAAGATCAGCAGTTGTCCTTTGCAGCAGCGCAGCCTTCTAGCTTTCTATCGCCTTTCTCTCACCTAGATTGCACCAACTTGGATCCCAAGCTTCTTTGGGCATGGAGAGAGGGAGAAGATGGACTTGGCATGGTGGAGGAGGAGAGAGGCAGCCTTGGGGTGTGGGGATTGTTTATTTTTTTCTTTGAGTTGGGCGCATGGTCTTATTTATAGACTATGCATGATCTAACTCCTCTTCTTTCCAACCAACCACAAATCCTTTGAAATCAGATCTAAATCTGATTGGTGAAAATAGAGTCCCCTGGATTCATCCTTAGATGGTGCCTAAGACCAGTCAAACTTGGTTCTTAGGAGAGTCTAATCGAACCAAAAAGGAGATGGAGTTCCCTTGTCCACAGGGATCTTTCTTCCTAGGTGCCCCCTCAGATTGGGTCGCCACCCACAGTTTCTACGGGCTCAAACCCTTAGCGGGGCGAAACCTACCACTCCTCTTGCCAATTTCTTTGTTCTGCGGGGGAGAAACCAAAAGTGGCCCCATCAGCTCTCCAATA